>CM040747.1:7050687-7268187 GCA_022829145.1 Albula goreensis
GTGACAAGCGCTTGTATCCTTTTAGATCCAATATGGTCCAGTGTTTGTTTTTTAAGAGTGTTGGCTTATACCATAATTTAACCATGTCGTCCAACTAAGAACACATTTCTGATTTTCAGTGAAGACCTTATGAATCCATTAGGGTGAATATATCATTCAGGTGTACGGGATGATTAAATGGCCAGAGAACCTGTTCATGTGTAAAGTGCCGTGGGGTTTATATCACCCACATCAGGTGCATGAACTCTAGGGATGATTTTAAATGGTATTGTAGGACAGTGACAGGGTAATTGGCTGTGACATCGGGTTTGCTTATGGCAAGGTGCCCCCCTCGGTTAAAGAGACTGTTTAAAAAGGGGCATCGTGCCAGGGGGTAATGGGAACGCAATCCAACAGCACTGGGGCCATTTTTTGCAAAGTGCCCTTCTCAATTTGGGAGAAAATGATCAAGAGCCATAACATCTTTTGTTTCTGTGCCCTTTCTAATCTTTTCACCCCTTCCCCTAAAAGAGTCAATGCACACCACTTTGAACAATGATAAAACATTCCTTGGTGTCAGTATTTAAAAGCACGCTTTACTTTTTAGAACTGTTTAGTTGTTTTCTAGACTCCTAATATGTAATGAAAAAGCAAAATCTCTGTTGTTGTAAACATGGAATGCTTTCTCTGAACCCATTCAGTCAGATCTCTGGACACCTCAAAAGAGTTTCACTTTACACCACTATAAACAGCAACGGGCTCAGCAAGGAGATCATCGGGTTCTGCATGGCCTTTATCATTTTAGAAATCATGTGATCTCCCAAGCTAATGTTACCATAAGGAAAGTGAACTTGTGTACGACAGTAAGAGAAGAAAAGACAACAACCGCTATTCAATCAACATTCAATCAAAAGTCCTTCGCTTTTTCTTACAGTTGAGTTGGGTTCAAAACGATATTTGTACTTGATTTTGGCTCACAGTAAAATGCAAGTGTCCGTTTTTATCTTCACTAACGCAGTTCTGGCATGCTCAGGTATCGTGAAAATGAACTCGCTACAAACTGTTCTTGTAGAGAAGAAAACATTAACTCCTATTCCTATCCTGTCACACTCTCCGGCGAGTCCCAGCACCTGGCAAACCTCTTAAAAGTTACACTAAATCATCGCCCGATCTATCCAACTCAGTGGTGTTTGAGGCTGGGTCTTAATTTTAGTGACTGTACTGTATATGTCAAATCCATGGGAAGACGCCTTCTTTTCCCGGTTATTGTACATGGAAGTCGGTCGCCTTGATATCACAGAAGTTACTAATTTTTATGTATCCTTTTCGAAGGGTATGTCGTAGGCTAAGCAAAAATAAATAAATAAATAGTAATCCAAAATTCATCTACAGTTTCAATTGTTCTCGTGTTTTCTCAGTTCTTCGAGGATACATTTGATTCGTGTTTTATTCAGCCATGCTCTATTGTTTCGTATTGGCTTCAAATATTACTTAACGCTTGAATTTAGGCGCTGGCACGTTTAGTAATCACATTGAATCAGAATCGGCAGTTGGCTCAAAACGAACATAAGCCATCAAACATATTGCGGTACGACGCTTAAGAACATGCATAATTTCTCCCGAGAATGAACATTTAATCACGTGAACTGCATGGTTGTATGGGCTTAGCGTTGGTCCACCTGCTTTAGCATATCAGCCACGGAACATTCTCCGCTCTTTGCCACATCTGTGTTTTGATATTCATATACACTATAAGAGTAAAAAGGTTATGCATGGAAACAAAAAAGGGTTCTTTGCTCGCGACCATGTAGAACCTTTTTCAGTGCCATATAGAACATTTTTTTTTTTTTTTACAATGGAACCATTAAGGTTTTTTATATATTACCACAAACAAATTTAAAATTCCCAATGATTACGAGCAAAGACTCACTGTTGAACCTTTTTTCTTGAAGAGTACTTAAGTGAATAACTGCGGACTTATTGCTTTAAATATTTAAACGTTACATAAAATATGTAGCTACTGTAAATCCAACATTATGACACGATTCACATAAATTTAACAAAACCCGTCAAGAACATATTAAACTAATAATTGTGCTGTTGGATCTAAATTGTAATGGCTTTACAGTACCTGAGGAACGTCTTTTTCCAAATGAAGATACTGGCGGTTGAGGATTTCTACCGAAGTCATCAACCGGCAGATATTATAAACTGGATGACTGGATCTTCTTACCAGTACATAAGCACTAAGTAGCTGTCAGTACTCTTTCCTGTGCAGAATTCACATCAAATTATAGTCATATATAATACAAGTCTTTGTATTTTTAAATAATTTATTTTTAAAAATTCAGAGCATACTTACTTCTCTGCCAAATGGCTTTCCTTTCTGTTCCTCATCAACAGTTATTTCCAGGATATTTTGCAAATGTAATTTCTTTTTATTTTCCTTTTCACATGCAGATGCGCTCCAATGGGTATTTCCACATGGTTATAGCGCGCTTTGCTGAAACACCAGCTTCTGATTCCAAATGCCTTCTACCGCCGCTCCGCCTTTAAATCCCTCGCTGAAATGTTTCTCAGTACATCGCGTTCGAATCCGAGGGTGCGCAAACACAAGAGAGAATGGCAAGGGAGGGTGGCGAAAGGCAAAATTGTTTCCAGGAAATTCTCCCAGTTCTTACAGAACATAATATCCTACTGATCGGGGCATAGGTTTCATAGACCTACCAGTGTGAAAGGACAAACAGCTGTGCGTCTCAAGAAGTGTACTGCATGTCCTTATCGTACGCATGTCACTAATCGAGCTGTGAGACTTCCCCGATTAAGAGATCGCATCGGTTGCTGGGCAAGGCGTAGGGAAACTCCCTTCTGGAAACCACAGTGAAGTTGGCTTGCCATTCGATAATAGCCCAAACCTCCAC
The DNA here is from genome assembly GCA_022829145.1 of Albula goreensis. Lineage (NCBI taxonomy): Eukaryota > Metazoa > Chordata > Actinopteri > Albuliformes > Albulidae > Albula > Albula goreensis. The sequence continues at coordinate 7,053,588 of CM040747.1, forward strand.
CTTGTAAGATAAATTTCCTTTACAGTAGTACGTAGGAATTTAAACTCGCTAGTGACATTTTTGATGTGAAATTTTCTACAGAATGTGCTTCTAACAATCTATTATGATTAATTATTGATACGAAACATGATTCATAGAAAAGTGTAAGGTTTTACTTTATTCACAGCGCCTGGTTTCGCTGTGCACCATTCTGTTATAGATGTTTTTTGGTTATACGTAAACTGCTGGGTGCATAGAGAATTTTTTCATCAAAATACAGAATCAAATCCTACAAGACTTTCGTACAAAAAGACCACAGTCAGTATTTACAAGCAATATTTTAATTTGTTGTATCATTACTTGGAATTCCGAATCAAATGCACAAAAATTATGAAGTAAGTTCCATGCCTTCAGCCACCAGTCGAATTTGCGTTTCAAAATAAAAGCACCATCAACTTGAACGTCGAGCATGTACAGCTGTAGCTGTGTGCTTGCTGCACTTTATAATAATTTTAGCAATGGCACATATCACGTTGGAAGCCCAATTATTTTGCCCCCAGTAGCATGCTTTAACAGTTATTTTTTATTGAAGCTTCACACAATGGACAGGACAGGACAGACAGACAGATAGATAGATAGATTATTATCCCTGGAATGAAATTGAGGAAAAATCCCCAAACACTTGCCCAACAGATCAATTTCACTCTTCAGGGGGCTGGAGTGGACGTATCAGAGGCTACTGTCTACAGAGGACTAAACATAAAGAAATACAGAGGCTACATTTCAAGATTCAAACCTCTAACTAGCTGCACAAACAGGATGGTCAGGTTACAGTTTGCTAAGAAGTACCTAAAAGAGCCTGCAGAGGTCTGGAAAAAGGTCTTGTAGAAAGACAAAACCAAACCAAGAGTTACTTCTTGCAGGATGAAGAGCAAATTATGGAGCCCAAAACTTAACTAAATGAACTGCCCAAGATTTAAAGCATAATACTTCACCTGTGTAAGATGTTGGGGGTGTTATGGTCTGGGCATGCATGGCTGCCACAGGTGCTGGCCCACCTGTCTTCACTGATTATGTAGCTGCTGATGGTGGCAGCAGAATGAATCCAGGAGTGTACAGAAACATCTTATCTGCTCATTTCAAGCAATTGCTTCCAAAGTTATGATTTGGATGGCACTTCCTCCTATAGCAAGATATTCATCCAAAACATACTGCTAAAGAAACAAAGGAGTTTTTCAAGGCCAAAATGCTGGAAAAAAGTTAATGGAAAATTCTTGACTGGCCAAGGCAGTCACCCAATCAGAATTCAGTTCAACATGCATTCCATACGCTAATGAGAAAACATAAGGCAGCTAGCCCCCAAAACAAGCCAGAGCTAAAGATGGCTGCAGAACAGACCTGGCACAGCATCACTGGCCAGCACACTTAGCACCTGGTGATTCCTGTAGGTCACAGACTTCCACCAGTAATTGCATGCATGCAAGACAGAGTACGAACCATGACTAAATTAATTCACTTATGTGAAGGGGAGGGGATGTATAAAGACTGCTGTAAATTCTACATGATGTAACCAAAATGTATTAAAAATACCCTTTAATAGAGGCTGTGAGTCATTTTAACTACATACAAAATCTTTGGTTAAAAAATGAACTTTAACCAATTGAATTGTGGAGCACAGAGCCAAATTAAGAGAAAAACTATCTTTGTCCCAACCATTCTGGAGGTCACTGTATATTCATTTAAAAGCAATGTTCAGATCTTGCTGAAAGCACGTCCTTGTAACTGGTTTCTCAAACTGCAAGGGCAAAAGCTTTACACTAGTTTAGACTTTAAAAAAATAGTTTAATTTTTGACTCCACCATTTCTGGCCTATGTAGCATCTCACATTCATTTAGCCTTCAATTAAATGAAATTTTTATTTTGACAATCAAATAAACATATAGAAATGACTTTGCTGCATTACTCTGATATTTTCTAATATAATGCATGGAAGTATCAACCACCGGCACACCTGTGAAACAGTGGTATGGTAGTGTCCTACAGTCTCTGTTTCTGGGATTTTGAGAGTAATCATACAAAAACACCCAAAATACCCATTCATTTCTACATATCAATGGAGTGAATTAATGCTATTGGATGGACACCAATAGCTTTGTAGTATCACATTTAATGAGATTCACAGTATCACATTGAAAACTTCACAACCAGTTCAATGTGTCTGAGTGGTTTTTTCATGGAGATCTGGGCCCAGTTTCTCCAAATGCCCTTAGTGCTAAGACCATCTTCATGCACTGACATTCAGTGGTTATGGGATGATCTTTGCTCTAAGACAGCTTAGGAAACCTGGGCCTGGTGCTGGAGTTCGAAGATTTACTTTCTAGAACACAACAATATGTGCATGCTCACAGTTTCTCTCCACTCTTCTTCTTCTGCACAAATGATACATTTTATCTAAGTGCATACAAAATGTTCTGCTTATTTAATGACCTGAAAGCCTGCATAGATATACACTATCTGCTTTAGGATACACATAATACAAGCAAATGTTAAGCAGCCCAAATATCAAAATGTGCTGTAAGTCTGTTTTAATTAATGTTTTTTTTAATCATCTATGCAATAAAAAACAATGAGGATAAAATAATAAAACTCATTGGTTCAGGTTAATTGATTTGTTTGATGTTTTTGGGTTTCACATTTAAATCAAATTAAAGTGCACGTGAAATATCCAAAAGCATGTATGTGTATGATTATGCATGAATTTCTGTGAGATAAAGATGATGTACAAATTACACTATGTGCTATAAATGGGAATGACCTGTTCAAAAGCATAACATGTTTATTTCAGGTAATGCAGAATTCATGCACTCTATTTTTGTTCTCTTAATTGTCTCACTAACCTGTACCATGAGTATGAGTTTGTGATTTGAGCATTTAGTTATTGTTGCCAGACAACAAAATTATGCACAATTATGCAGATGACACAGGCCTCCCCAAACAGGAAAACTATTGCCGGGTATAATACCTAATCATATGCACACGTGCATTAATTTACACTAACAACTAACCTGATTATAACATAAAGGCTCACAAAGGAAACAAATTTTATTTTCGGCAATCCAAAACCATGGTTACTGATCCTTTCTCTAAATAGTAAAGGCAAGTATCTTTTGACATGTTCTAGTTCCCCTTACAAAGCTTAAGGCACAATTTCAGCAACACTTAAAATTTGAGAATAATCTTTCTGAGGGAAAGTTGACCATATCTCCTTAGTATTCTTAATATAATTCAAACACAATTCATAATGTAAATTTGTCATTATTAATTTATGAGTAACCATTGGGGCAATTCTGACCCATAATTCCTGGAGATGTTAAAACACACACAGAGGGGACAGGCATAATAATGGAATTAACAAAAAAAGGACATGTGTTTTGAAGTAACTCAATCACAAATCAAAAAGGAGTCTAAAGGTATGTTTTATTCTGTATGTATGGACAATATTAACACTATTGACTATGTACATTTCTGCTATAAAAGGCATTTTCAGGTCAGAACTTCAACTTACATAAGAGGTCTAACAAGTTTTGAAAAAGACCAATTAACTTTTATTACCACATTCCAGGAAGGACTGTTAACATGTTCTGATGTCAAAGGGCAGCCATACTCACTATTAGTTGATAAGTATGTTATCAATTTAATCCACCAATGTAAAGATTAAATCATTGCCTTAAATAAATATTAAAATCAAAGTCTGCCCCAGAAGTGAGGATTCATAATTTTAAAGGAAGACTCCAACATTTTGGCAATTAAACCCTGTCCTATACTTACACACCATTACCGTTTTAAATTCTGGTCATTCAGTCTAGAGAACTCCTCCCAACAATTTACCGGTTAGTGGTTATCAAAATGAATGGAAGTCTCTGAGGTACTTCCACAAACTCAAACTAGCTCCAATTAAAAGCAAGCTCATCCGGTTGGATCATAAGTCCTCATGGTTATAAATCTTGCAGTCTTGAATTTAAAATTTCCACAATATTTTAGTGCTAGCAATGACCTTTCTTACAGCTACACTTGCTGGCTATTTACATACTAATACAATACTGGTAATTTGGTATCCCTTCTATCATGACAGATCAGAATTTGTGAGCAATGAGCAGGAGTTCCAGCTGACAGTCTCAGGCCTTTATTTATTTAACCCTGAGTATACTGAAGGAGAGGAGGGAGTGAGTGTGTGTGTGTGTGTGTGTGTGTGTGTCTGTGTGCAGATCTATATGTGTGTGCATGTGCATGTGTGCATGTGGATGTGCATGTCTCCACATGTATTTGTGAGTGTATGTGTGTGTGTGCATTTGTTTGAGTGTGTTTGTGCACATGTGCATGTGGGTGTGCATGTCTCCACGTGTATTTGTGTGTGTGTGTGCGTGCGTGCGTGCGTGCGTGCGTGTGTGTGTGAAACAAAAGCAATAGCCTGATCAGGGGAGCACTCACAGTGCACAGGAGCTGGCCTTTCCTCACTATGGCACGGCTGGCCCTGTGCAGACTCATCCGTAAACCAATACATCAAACAACTGGACATTTGGAATGATTTTCAACAGGCTGCAACAGGCTGATTTTTTATATATATGGAATTACACCTTGTTGCATCACATTCATTCCTAAGGAGTGGGATTGAATGATTTACCCATGTTTATATCCATGCTGTTTTGCTAAATAACATCACTACATTTTGACATGCTAACTCTTAGTGAACACTGCTCAAGTAATTGTGAGCGCACAAACAATATTATTGTCAGTACATGACACTTGTCAAGAAATAAACACCAGATATTCTTGACATTCTTGTAAATATTGACACAAACAGGGCATTAAAAGTTGGGAAAACAGGTTTTTACGGGCTTATGTAATAAAAAATCCGGACTTCAGGTTTTTATTTCAAACTCTGGTAGCCATTGGCAGGTTGAGAGTGGGAGGGGTCTTTGCACACCTGAGCAGACACCTGACTGATTCATGTGGCATGATGTGAGCATGCTCCATGGGTATTTTTCCCACTGGATCACGGCAGCCTCGTTTAGCAGCAGTGCTCCCACTGACTCAGGGCGAGGCGGCTGTGTCATGTGATTCCTCCAATTCACGTGACAATGAGTGCTGGCTTATTTCCACAAATTGCACTCTCCATTACGATATTATCTGCAGGGTTTTAACCACTGCACCATCATTGCCTGTAAGTGTCTAATGTAAAGTGAGTCACAGGTCACGTAGCTCCTCCATGTGTGCCGTGTGGAACCCAATGAGTAGTAGCAGTATCTAAATTTCACCTAATACTATTGTGTCACACAACTATATCGATTCACCTGTTTAGCGGGTGCAAAAAAAAAGAAACAATTAAGATAACATGTGATTGGTTGGGGTAGTTTTATTGTTTCAGTCACAAATCATGTCACTGAAACTGCATGTGCAAAAATTTGAAAAGGTGCTGAAGTGTACAAAATTACACCATATACTTTGGATCTGGCTCCATGAAAAATGAGTTAGATCGTTTATAATCATTCACCAGAACATTTCTAACCACGAGAGGAGATTCATCACAATGAGAGAGAGAGAGAGAGAGAGAGAGAGAGAGAGAGAGAGAGAAAGTGCTGGGTTTGAAGATTTTCTGTCCCTGTTATGAAAATTCAGCATCTTTTGGAACCTTCTCGGTCTGTGTGCTCTTTTTCTGGTTCTTGCACGTGATTGGTCAGTGGCGATGACCATGGAGGTATCCCCAGAGTGTAGCTCCATGCAGAGGAAGGAGCATAATCTGTGTGTTCATAAGCAAGCAATGCATTGTCTTAAACAGCAGTGCGGTAAATCCTCAGAGTAATGAGAAACGTTATCTGCCACTCTTCCTCTCTTCATTTCCCCTTTTTCTCTGTCACTGTTGAATTTCCAGTTACAATGCTTTGCTGAAAATGACAGTCCTGAGTCAGTTTTATAGATGAACTGTCACATGTGGGAGACAAAGTACATAAATGATTGATGCACAATAAGAGACTTGAATAAGGCTGATACATATTCAGCTCTGTATGAGCTTTCAGGCAGAACAAGGAATGCACAGCAGATTTCAGGCTCTGACAGGTGGCTCTGCATCTGTGTGTGGATAGTGATTTGTGTGTGTATAAGTGTGAATGTGTGTTTACGTGCATCCTTGTGAGCATGCATGTTTGTGTGAATGTGTGTGTATGTGTGTATATATTCGTGCGTGTGACACCTTTTCTGCACTTTGAAGTTTGATCCTTCAGTCATAAATCACAATGTGCACCATGGTGTAGGTTTTGATAGGCAACTGTGTATTTGATAAGTGTTTGCATATGCTTTTGCGCATATTTGTGTGCATGTGTGTACATGTGTAGGCGTGTGTGGAATGTGCCTATGTTTGTACACATGTATGTGTGTGTGTGACCGTGCAGTTATGAGTGTGTGTGTGTGTACGTGTGTGTGTTGGTGAATCTGCATGCACTGTGACTGGAGGAGTTTGTGGGTCTGTGATCATATGATCAGCTACTCCGCTGCTCTGCTCAGAGGAGAGCAGCGGGATTACCATCCTGCAGAACTCAAACTGCTGCTGGCACTGCACTGCACTGCACTGCCTTTCTTTGCTGATGGTGTCAGATATACTTCCATGGGAATGAGAATGTTCCACCATTTTCTGCTAATTACTTTCAAACCCTGACAGGTAAAATACACTTCCTGGGATCTGGAAATATTAAAAATACAACATAGAGAACACAAATTAGGAACAATTGGAGGAACAATATACATACAAGAAAATAAACGTTTTTATGTTTTTTTATGTCACATGGGTACACTTAATGAAGACTTAGATATGCATAAAAGTAGTGGAAATGATGACACCGACTGCAGTAGTGATTTGAGAATACAAAACTAAATCGCATGTGCACCCCCAGCTGACAGCCGTTGGCCGTGATTCTGAAGACCATCCAAAAATTATGAACAGGGAGTTGAAATTCCACCCCAGTTTCACATCTGGGAAAGTGGAGGCACAAGGGATGTCCTGCTTTAATCTAGGTTGTGAGGCAGAAATGATATATATATATATACTGTACAATATGGCAGGCACCACATGGATTTATACAGTACTGCCCAGAGAGAGCCAGGGTTCATAAATTCATTTCTCATACATGAGGACAGCGAAGAAACACAACATGTTCTTTATCTTGCACACTCTGAGCTGTGAATGCCTAGAACATCTATGTCTACATTAAAGCAGATATTGTTTGAAATGAAAGGGCTCCAGAAACTCAGTGAAGGGTGAGGGACCGGCCTATTGAAATATTTATTGTCTTTATTTCAAACTCCTTTTAATCATACTCATACTATCTGGAGTGTACAGTACATGGAGAGTCTACTGAATATGGTAATATATTGAAAGAGATTGACAGGAAGTCATTATCAGAAGGGGTATGAAAGTGGAGGAAAGATAAGATAGGCTGTTGCCTAGTAAGCTAGCAAACCCAGACATGAAAGCAGGACAGAATTTGAACTCGTCTTAAAGATGCCAACCACAGCCTCCACACTGTCTAAATAGAATCATACATCATTGGATGTCCAATCGGCAAAATATCGATTTCAGCTGTAAAATAATGATTTTATCTATTTTAAAACAAAAAAAAAATAAACTTGCACTGACTGCCCCAGAATTGAGTTTAGTTAATCCTTGCTTCCAGCTGGTGCATTTTGAGGAGGGAGAGAGGCCCGTAGAATTGACCATTGATAAATATGGAAAAAACAAGGATTATCAAACCTTTAAGAAAGTATGAAAGGTCTCCAGAGATATGGTGGATCAGAACATGGCGCTGGCTGTCTCTGGACCAGATAGCCTCGCTGTCGATTAATCTTTGGACCACAACGAGGAGCCGCAAATCAGCACTCAAATGGGTTTTCTCCGGCTCTCTGCACCTGTCACACAGACGGCCGTCCCTCAGGGTCACTCATTTCTATAACCATTTCTGAGTCAAATTAGGAATGGCCAGTGAAAGACCACTGTCTTTGCATCTGTGACATGAAACTAAATTAAAATCGAAATTCAGGTTAATTTGTAGGCGTGAAATGTATGTAAAAACACAGCCAAAACATACAAGTAAAAAAGTAATTTCAAGTCAAACATATGACAACATCAATTTTTTTCAGTTCAGAGTTTGGACTGGATATGTGGAGGAACACTCTGTTCGGAGACAGCAGGAGAGGCACAGTGTTTATTAGAGTAGCAAAGGGGTGCCACTACATCTGGCCAGAGCCAAATGGCACCTCTTGATAATGACGTACTAAATTGCGTCTGGGGAATACAGTGCTCCCCATTAGCCTTCACTTTCTAGGGCTACCTGGCTATCACATGCAAATGTATCTCCCTAAATCTGTATAAATGTTGACCTTGCGTTGTGCTCATTGAACATTTTCTGTGTGGATCTGTGTTTCTGCTGCCGGCTGTGTAATTAAACTTGTCTGTCTTCAGGCCAGGGCTTACAGTAAAGCGTGTTGCGGCAAATGTTTGTGAAATGCGGTATATAAATAAAAGTTGTATTGAGTGATTAAGCTTCGACTTTTGGACCCGTCTCTTCATCAACATGGTTTTTTTTTTCTCATTTTTGGTATTATGGAAATTACCAACAGTTGGTAAACAAGCTGCTTGGTGTTTGAAAGTAATAACAGACAGTTTCATAGCATTATTTACCTCAGACATCTCTTTTCCCTACAACAAGATTTCTTACAACTATAAAAAACGTTATGTATGTTGAACCTTTTTGCCCAATATTATCTGAAATATGATAACCCTTACTCAGAGCACTTTGCCGAACATTTGCCATGGTGTAGTCCCGTTACTCGGTCCAACCAGGTCTGCCCATGCATAAAGGTGCAGGATTTGTTTCAATGTTCTCTCTGTGCCCTCATGTAAAATTCCGCTTCACACCTGTCAATTTGAATAGCAATTCTGTCACATGGCTCAAATTACTGCCGCTAATAGCATTTATTGCCATGGAAACGCAGCGAAACAATGTAATTAATGTGTTGAACGTGTCCATTCGGCAGTAAGAATGTATAAAGGATGAGCGTTGACCTGCTTGACATTAGCATCTTTGAGTCGACCCTGACTCCTGAATTTAATTTGCATGGTTATGTGATGAGGGGCGAGTGCACGCGGGCTTGGTGAACGTGTGTACCCTTCTGTGAGTCACCTTTAAGCTGTCATTCAAAACAGCTTTTTGGCTGATGATGCTCGGTTGGGGTGTGAACTTTTTATGAGAGATGGAGGATGCGTCAACCATGTCATGCAAATATGATAGCAACAATTTTCTGACAATGACAGTATCATGACATATATCAAATGACAGTATGTCCATGGTTGAGAAAAACATCCGGCCATTTCAAAGGCGATAGTACAACTGCCGATCCAGGAACAGCGTGACTGCAGCATTACAACACATTAAATGTAGAGCATTATGTAAGTTTAGTGAAGTCAGCTTGGAGCCATGACACACATTGTGTATGCAAACATCAGAGATGTGTCCAGTGCTTTAAAACATAAAACATCACGTGATTCATTAAACAGGACGTAGAGGAGCCAAGATGCATACTAAAGAACTGGCTTTCATCCATACACAATGAGTACAATATGTAGGACACATTGCTCCTTAGTGTCCTCCTGGCAGCCATGTTCATTCTTAATTAACAAAGCATTACAGAATATGCCTCTGCAGCTGGAAGCTGCACAGTTAAGCATCAATACTGAGCTCTGTGAACGCCCCCGCGCCTTCAGAACTACTTCAGTGAAATTTACAGATGAGACACGCAGTGAGAAAGGAAACGAATTCAAAAAGTGTGGGCTAGGAAACTATGCCAGATCTTTCTCTTCAGAAATAGACACAAATGACTCAATGGGAGTCTGACATAGGGCCTACATATCAGACAAAAAACTACAAACATAATTACAGAAATGGGCCTTACAGCCTCATAACCCATTCATGAAGGCTATTGGTTCTGCAGGTGTTTGACTAAAATTATCGGATGTCACTAATCAATTTAAACAAAGTCATTAGTGAAAAAAATGTAGAGAAGGGCTCTATACAAATACCGCCAGACACTGTAGCCCTCAGAATGTGGACTAGAATACCCTGACCATATGCACTTCTTACAAGCAACACTATGGAATGTCTGCCAGAGAAGTGGGGATGTAGCTCAGTGGTAGAGCGTGTGCTTCGCATGTACAAGGTCCTGGGTTCAATCCCCAGCATCTCCAGGCTGCTTTTAAAACATCACTTTAATACAAAACAAAGAGAGGCAGGACAGGCACTGTTGCACCCTGCAGGAAAGTACATGAACTGAGTTGCATCAATGGTTTGTGTGCATGAATGTTAAATTTGCAAGTAACTCTGGTTCAGCATCTTAATGAGAAAAGTCTGACTCTGCAAACTAGTGGGCTTATTTAGGGACCTTTTCTTCATCAAAGGTTTGTCTAAAAAGGGAACCTTTGGTTTAAAGTGGCACATATAAGAGCCTTGTCTTCACATGAGTTCCTCTGAGGACCTTCAGTTTAACAAGGGTTTAAACAATATGGCATGTCCCCCTGGGGAAGCTTTAGTGTGTCCCCTCCATGGGCACCTCTGCCTTTCACATTCTCTCACCTCCTGATATATCAGTTAAGGCCGGGGTTATTCCTCCAAAAAAGCTTTTATGTTGTATTTTGGCAAATACATGCTTTTGCTAAATTTGCTACAATATGGCTCAATGAAATATAAATAACATACAAGTACTCAGTGATTATAATGACCATAAGCTCAGTGATGACCATAAGGTTGTTTCTAGTGTGTAGTTGTAATTGGTAGTAAGAATTTAGGAGAAGCAAAAAATGATTCTGTGTCATACAAATGAGAAACTGTACTAATAGAGCATCTTTTATGTAAGGCAGCCATAAGTTAATGAATAGAATAAAATCACAGGAATCATCGAGTATATTAAGTATATGTATCAGTGGAGGCATGCTATAATATATTACTCACAAGCATGTATAACTGTATATTCTATAGCCTTTTATACTGGGGTGAAGGTATTGATTTTGTCACATATATTTGTCAAAAATAAAAAAATAGCAGAAAAGAAATATGTTCCTTATGTTATTACATAAATATGTTATGAAAGATGCATAACAGGACAAGCAGACTGTGCTTTTTTAAAAAATCATAATTTTCTCTACAAATGTGCTATTTTCTTTGGTTTCTTGGAAGAAGTGCGGTGGGTGGGGCAGCCAGTTTGTTCTTCCAGATTTGCCAACAATGTGATGTTTGCTCTCTGCTATCAGGAGCATCTAATGTGCTGCCAGGTTAGCGAGACATGCATCTGACACACAGACACAAATTACCAGCTACATGCCACTCTGTCCCTGTCATGAGGCTGTGAGAGTCCCCTAGTGCCCCCACATCCTCCGAAGCAACAAACCACCGCGGCAAATCACACAGGCCGCAGCCCTGGCACGCAGCCCTGCCGGTATGAACAATCGGCATGCTCAGACTCTGGGTGGTGGCAGTAAACAAAATGCTCCTGTGTGACTGGCTGTCTGCCAGCGACAGCCGATATGCTGACCCCAACCGACCCGTGACGGTGAAACAAGAGAGTTCCGCCGGCCTCGCTTGGAACCGTGTGCAGAGCGACACCATTGCTGTGGAGTCTATGGGCTCTGGAAGATAATTGGAAAAAAGCTGTGAGGTGACATGGGGAGCATAGTATGGTGGGAAAGAAGCAATTTGCCAAACCTGCGAGTGTCACTGAGGTAATGAGGCGGAGTACTGTCTGGCAGATTCTGTAAACCAGACCAACTTGATGTAGCTGTCAGCATGATCCATTTGTATCTTTGATTGTTGTTATTTAGTCTCATCCAGGATACATACTGTCCATTTTTGTCTGTGTATCGATAAAGTCCATTTCAATGTAGACGATTATCAAATATCCTTATTCAGAGTGACTTTTTTACATTTCTATAAAGAAATAAGAAAAAAAAACTGTTTAAATATTTTATGGAAGCGAAGCAAGAATCTTGTTCAGAAAAAAAAAAAACAGAGATCACCCATGGGAACAGAACCCCTGACTTCAGGGTTATAAGACCAGCTACTTAAGCATTAAACCACCTTCAGAACAGGGAGAAGAGTACAGTGCAATTCGATGGGGGTTACACCTCAAGCCAGAGTACAGCATGGACCAGACAATTTTTGTAATAAAGAACACATGAAATGGAAAGTTTTCAACCCACCTTGAACATGAAACCAGTACAAGTATTTCCCAAGAGACATCCCAGAGTAAAATATCAATGACCCCTGCATCAACCTCATACCCTCATTCTCACCAAATGTTCATGGTCAGAAAATCATCCATTATCAAAAAGTGCTTTATCTATACCTGCTTCATCCAGTCTCAGATTGCATTGGGATGGGTGGCTTAAGACTGTTGCATATTGAACTAATCATCATTTTTTTAGTCAAGAACGAATCTTTAAAGACTTGTACAATCAAATTCGAACCTCAAATTCAAATTCATAGCTGTTCGAAACTGTTCTGTTTGAGGGCCGTTCTCACCATAACTTTATTTCACAGCCAGATGACAGATAAGTGTTTGACAATGATCGTGAAACATTTGTGTGGGTTTTATGTCTTTCCCTCTGGGTTGATTGAGTTTGCGCACTGCCTCAGACAAACAGAGAAAATCAATCTGAAGTCTTGCTGCTGAAACACAGTGGCGCATTAGGATGGTTTCCTGTGAAGAACATCAGAATCAGGAAACTAAAGTCTTTCCTGGAAGATTTGTGGCTTGTGTGAAAGTATTCCTTTGGAGAACATTTCACACATTAAATTATTATTTTGCTATAATCTTTCTTGATATGTTTGTCCAAAGACTTTGTCCTAAGAATCTCAGCCATATATAAATCCCAGAGAGGTTGGAGGTTTTTTTGTCTCTAGTTTTTTGTGTAGCCATTTTGCAAGTACATTCAGGGTCTCTCCATTTTTTACTTGTTACATGACAGAACATTGGCAGTGCCACTGCGGCACACTTAGTAAAGGGGTGGAGTTAATTACCTATGATTTGAATAAACAATCTAACTCGGCCAATCACATGCTGCCTTTCTCTTTTTGGACCAGTAAAACAGTTTCATATACACAACATTCTTTAGTGAACCAGTCCCTGAATGTTCAATGAGAAAGCTTTATTCCTGAAACCCGTGGTATCAATTTCCAGCATTCTACCCCATTGGTTGAAACAGTAGTTATTGGCTGAGGCAGGCTCCTCCCATAGCCTCACCTTGCACTAACTCGTTGAAGAAAAAACAATAAACCTGCAACCACTTTAGAGCCAGGGGTTGAAAAATTAGTGCTCGATGAACCAAAGGTGAGAGGCCTGATAGCACAGCAGAGGAAGTATTTTTTTCACCGTTTCATTTTTTTAATCTGTTGGAGACATAGACTTATGAGCTGCTCACAGAGGCAGATGTAATTGGTTGGTGAGTGTGAGTAATAGGTGGAGAAGAAAAATGTCAAACTTAATTATGCACCCTCATGTTATTCCAAAAGGTAAAAAAAAAAAAAAAAGAAATAACAGGAAACACTTAAGAAACATTTCTAAGCTTTACTCTCTCACTGTGGGCTAAGAACACTGAGTACATATGTGTTATGTTGCAAAAATACAGTCACCAGCACTGAGTTGCAAGTGCCCCTCAGTTTCCAATCAATATTATCAATTGACATTAGTTTCTATACGTATACTATATAATTCCACTATTTGAATTATAAATTAACAAAAAATAAATTGACACAATTTGCAGTCCCTGGGAACTGAGAAGTATTCATCAGAAAATTGGACAGGGGGAAACACAAACTAATTTCACATGCCATTCTGCTCAGTTCAAGGATTCTCACAAATGTCAGATTCTTGCTCAATCAACACTAACTAGACTATGCAAATTTTTTCAAGGACTTAATATTTTAGATTTTATGTCTGCACTCTCCATTTCACACAGTTTGGCCTTTAATTATTTTTAATATGTTATGCAAAAGTAAAACAAATGTAAAGTAAATTAAATCACTGATTCTATTTTTACAACAAGGCCAGGACCACACCCAAACTTAATAATTCCGTTGAAACGGTTACAGATTTAATTCATTTTTAAGTTTTAAGGTTATGCTAGGTTAGGAGGCAGGTAACATGAAGATAAAAATGATGTGCTGTGGTATTTTTGATGGTAGGCAGAGGTGCGCGGTGAAAGCTCATTTGCCTCGGCGGTGTGGAGGTTACCGTTCGCGTGGGTGTGCTGTATCTCACAGGACCCGGGCACTGACGTCATGAGGCTCCCACAGGCAGGTCATTAGCAATCACCGCAGTGGGAACAGGAGAAGAGAGCGTTCTGCAAATCTTGATAAGGTCTACGTGTTTCCAATTAACCAGCGCTGAGGCTGAGGATGGCACAGGACCTAGGAGACTGTCTCAATACGTTCAGACTGCAAGAGAAGATAGGGTTACTGAAAGAACAACAAAAAAAATGTCTCCTGATGTATTTACAAGGTACATTAATTTTCAATGCTATTGACTGCATCATTCAGAATTAATGAACCTGCCTGGTGTCAGATGATCATAAGAGTAATAACCATCAGTGCTGAGTGTCTGAGTTTTTTTTTTTGTCTATAAATGAAATGTTTATGAAATCCCTTTTGATTGCCTTTTGAACTGAAGTAGATGTGTGTTCTGCAGATAGGTCTACTTCAGCTCTGGAACAGCGGATCTGAGTTTTAATTATCCACTCCTTCTGTTGACTGAACAGGCAGTACCAGCCTGGTATTTGTTGCATTACTTTTATCAGCATCATGAAAGACTGACTTTCTTACATCTAAATATCATTTATATTAGATTGTTAAGGAGTTCCTCTTGGAGGAAAGTAATGTGTTTTCACTGAACACAACAGTGTGTGCGGATGTGCATGAGAGAGAGAGAGTGTGTGCGTAAATTGTGATCTCTGCTTTGTCTAGCTGCAGTTCTCTTCACCCTTAACTTTGAGAGAAATGACTGGACGTTTGAGGTACAACCTTATCTTTTATTGATGATATTAAGTATGGCTTAACATCTTATAAATGTATTTGTTGAAATTCTACACTATTTCTTCTTTCAGCCAATGTCCTGCTGTGGTGATGACAGGAACTCTGATTATTAATTGTTTGGGTACCAGTTGTGGAGCGGTGTGCGGAATAACTGCAGAGGCCAACTCTGGGAGTCATTGCGATTTCATATTAATGCCTCCTTATACAGAAGCAGGCTCTGACCCACCAGTCAAAGCTCATTAATATTGAACGCCTGCCATCAGATAACCCACCTTCAAATTCATTCAGTCTGACCCTCCTGCCCCCAAAGTCTTCATTAGAAGCATAGAGCTCTGTCTGATGGAAGTGTAGTATAATGATTAGGGAGGTGGGCTCATAACTCAGAGGCTGCGGGTTTGATTCCTGGACTGGGCATTGCGATTATACGCTTGAGCAAGGCATTTCAGCAAAATTGCTTTGGAAAGTACACTGCTGTAAAAAAAAAAAAAATTGACAGTGCGATTAAAACATAAGTTGGTCAATGGATAAGACATTCACCCTAATGCCTAAGATCATTGGGTAAAATTAATGCAGTGCCAGCTGGTAGGACAAATACAAGAGATTGCTGTGGACTTATTTCATACACTTACATTTCATGTTTGTAGTGCACTGTTGTTTTTTTTATGTATCTGTATGAACCAAGTTCCTGAAAGCAAAATTGAAGCCCATTAATTCATTGATTCAGCATTCATTATGCATGTGAAAGCATGTTATGAGAAAGTCTCTAGAAAATCATCACTGTTTATTATTTTAAGCATGTCATGTACTTTTCTATATTGCCTTTTATAGCTGCCTATTAAGACAGTAACCACATAATATTTAAATTATGAAAACAAACTGCAACATGCAAACACAGCACCGTTCTGTACATCTTTAATGAACCATTACTTAAATCTTTAATTACTTGCCAAGGCAACCGGTTACCTGGGTTACATTGTTTACAGGCTAATAGCATCACACTGGTTCCACTCTCAGTATTCAGGTCTCCAGTAATACCTTTCAAAAGATCCTTTCACAGGGGAACAAAACAGACTTCAGATGCTCTCCCTGGAGAGCAATCAGGTAGAAATTGTCCTCAGTTTACTGTGTCATTACTGTTTTTAGACAGATTTTCAAACACAATCCTATGACTTCCAGTGAATATTCAGGGAGCACAGAAAAAAAGGATGTGCTTGGTTTTGGATAATGACTGCCACAAGTTTCCTACAACCTTGTAAATTGGTGCTGAGCTAATGTTTTTTTTTCCTAATGCTTAAAGGATGTATTTCACCCAGCAGAAGTACAACATGACTTCCTCCACCTTTGAAAAAAATACAGTGATGTACTGACTGCATAACAGAGGCATGCCTGGGCACTCTTTGGAGCAGGGGCAAAAACTTCTTGGAAAAACAGGAAAATTAGAAATGGGTAGCTCAAAAAAATACACCGCATTCATAACGTATTGATTTATATTGTGCTTCTTAATTAAACATTTTTCAAACAAAATCAAAAATTTTCCAATAAATTGAGAAGTGCACTCTGCCAGAGGATTATGAAATACAGACGGTCACACAGAGCAGGTTTTATCTGTATCTGAACTTAACTTTTACTAATACTTTGTGAGACATTTCAAAACATAGAGGATAGTGGGTCTGGTGCAGCCTCATCTTTAAAAAAATCCACAAAACAATATGATGGCTAGAGGAGGGCTTTCAATCACTGGAGAACATTCATTCAACACAGAGACTTTAGTGACTCAAAAGCACAGGCAACCTATTGTTTTGCATGTTGGAACCAATGTCCTTCCATCTTCCTTCACATCAGAGTCTCCTTATCATGTCTGGAAACTAGGTCTCTGTTTGAAGATGGTGGTTTTGGGCAACATGCCTGATCTAAGTACCACGCTGGCATTGATGGAGCATAAGATGTATATCAATTAGCCAATGCTGGATGCTATAAACAAGGAGAAACAGTGAGTGAGCATTAGAACTGCTGGGGATGTGGCCTCGTTAATTGCGATGACCTTCATTTGAGGTTAGCATCACCTGTGCTGTTCACGCTTCATGGACATGTGTGAAATAGAAATTTACATTTTCAAAAATAGTATCATTGGGCTAATTTAGTTGTGTGAAGGCAGATGAGGTGAAGCAAGCTGCTCTCTCACCCTGGGGGTATTTGTCTCTTTGAATGGCAAGGTTAAGTCTCACGGAAGATTGTTTTGCTCCTCATGGCAATCCCCCCGCTCTGTAACACCACAACATGCTTGACCCAGAAAATAACCATGGACAAGAAAAAATACACTCTCCTATTATCAACGCAATGCTAACATGTTTTCAGTTTGTTATTTTCAATCATATTTAATTAATGTGAATATTTAATTCATACTGAATCTGATTTTATATATTATCTGACATTAATTTTCTAATTTACTGACATTTATGTGCATATGATGAAAATCATTGCAAAATATATGGAATATGTATAAATTGATTCGCCATTTCACAGTAAAATCAGTTACAGAGACTCTCTGGAATCTTGTCATTCGGTCTAATTATTTGTCCATGTTTTGATGGTATTGACTGAACAATCCTTGAAAACATCCTTGTGGAAATTCTTATGAGAAAATGATTTCAACATATATTGCATGTAACTAAAACGCATATTTTAAAGTCTACGACCTAATAAGTCAATATTAAGTGATGGCCTAGATATGAGCCTAGATATATGATGGGGACAGATGTTCACATCATGGGCGATTTCAACCTCTAAACTGGGTTTCTGCAAACAACCACAGCTATGTGAGCAAACAGAAAGTATAGCTTTGCTCCAATACCAGCAATATTAGGTTATGTGATTATACAGTGAGTAGTAAAATGCAATAAAGCTGAGGAAATTAAACTGTGCATGGGACCATTGCTGTTTCTTTTCATCATTTTATTTCTCCTTTGCATTATGGCAATTTTATAACCGGCCACCTTTTGAACAGAGAAAGCGGAGTGGATTCCGTTATTTTGTTTTCCATTTCTCACAGAACATGCACACAACTTCAAACGAAAATTCAAATGCAAATTGGATTACTGAATTTTAACTTTCTTTATGAATTAAACGCTGCACACATTATTTGTGATTGTGCTAGTGCATTTTAATTTTTGAGTTAACATGAATAATCATCTCCTGCCACTAATTGCACACTAAATACACCACTAATTGCATACTGCCATTGTTGTCAGAGGATGGCAAAGTCAGCATTACTTGGTGTCTGCATCCACAGGTTTCCTGCTGGCCAGGAGTGGCCGCTAGAGAGCAATAAGACCACCAAATATAACCAGGTTAATCCCTGTCATTCCCTGGTAAGGCAGGGCCAGTTGTTGCCTCACTAATGCAGACTCCATCCATACCCAGTAAAAGTGTGGCTGGGACTCAAACACCCACTTTGCAGGGTGCACGTCTGCTTCCTGAACATGGGTATTACTGAGTGAGCCACGAAAAAAACCATGTTCCATTTTCTAATTTTAACTGGCATTTGAACAAAATTGATTGTGCTCTTCTGAAGTGAAGTGCAGATAATATGAAAGTTTATATTAAAACACATTTCTAAAGGTGACTTATTATTAGCTTATTATTATTCAGATAAATGAGAAAAAGCATACCTGGCTCCACTGTCTTTTCATCTGTGGCAATTTCAAATGCTGTGGGTCACAAGAGGGTCAGTGCAGTACACCTGCACATTTTTCCTTGAGAATAATATCAAGGAGGACGCCTGGAAATATCAGGAATACAAGAGATCAGGTACCTTAAGTAACCTTTTCAAGACATACAATAAAATATTACTTTAATATCCCTGATGGTAATGTTTAGTGGCAAAACAAGACAGAGAAAAAAATCACACTCATTAAATACAGTAAATGAGAAGGATCCAGAAAAGTACTTTGGCTACAGTAAGGGATATGTGCAATCTATGTACAGTAATAATGTGCTGTTTTTCAGAATCTTTATAATTAATGGCTGTTACTCAGCTGTCAGCATTACCAAAAGGAGCCTCTTTTATTCTGAAGGTGGAACAAATTAATCTGTTTGGACATAAACCTTAGGAGAGGGAGAACTTTTCCTTCAAAAATGTTGTTTATTGAACATACAACTAATCTATATTTATGAGTATGGGAAGTCCTTTAAAAGAGTGTGCAGAGTAGATTCTGATATCCTTAATCTTTCAAAGAACTAGGGAATGGATGGTCCATTATTCCACCAGGACCAGTTCAAAAGCACCATTCATGAAGGACTGACACTGCTCTGAAGGGTAGACAAACTCGATATTAGTTAATAAACAAACATGTATTGCTTAGTGTTTGCATCGTTTTGTCAATGTGTATGTAAAATGACCTTACAGCATATATTGCTGGTTTCCTTTGGATGCTAAATGAGGAAATGCCGCTGATGTATGGTTTTGAGGTGAGGGATGTTTGCACGTACATTTGGAGTGATGCATTCGCACTATAGAGGCTCTGATTCCAGAAACAAGGGAAACCACCTTCCCGGTGTACAGCGTTGCTTAGTAACAGAAAAGCCCATCCTTTACCAGGGAGATATTTTTCTCCACTTTTGATGAATTATAATGTACCCTATTTAAAAAAAGAAAAGATGGACAGAATGGATGCTATGTGCTCTTTCTTTGTGGATTATCATTCTGTGTGGATACTGAATAGCCTTGGAGACCTTTAAGGTGGAAAAGTCACACCTGAGAAGTCAGCGGACGGCTGAAAGGAAAATCGAACAGAGACGGCAGGAACACTTTGTGTTCATATGTTCAAACGATATAGAAAACATGACGATTACATCCCTTTAAAAAACAATATGTAATCCACTCCTTGAGCAAATAGATAATTATTCACAAAATTGCCATCATCTGGTTCCCTTTCATTGTGTTATATATTGTCCTGCTTCAGGTCTATGTAAAAGCGGTCTGCTTTATTATGGTAATAGCGTTACTCAAGCAGCAGCAATGCCATTGAGAGGTTATAGGGCTCATGTTCAAGTAATAAACCAATACTCTACTCCACAGTTTCTTCACTGCTTCTCCACATCCATACAGTTAGTTCAGCCCCACAAGTCCAACTGAAGTTCAACGAAACATATCAGCTTAATCACAAATTCCTTATTTCCAGTGACAGGACATTGAGGTTTCTTGGGTAAAGCTACAATGAGCTACCAATGAATATGTATTTGATTGAACCAATCAAGGTTTTCCTCTCCACGGCAAAGCATGATTATTGGTTAAAAGCAGCAAGTCACTGGTATGTATGATCTGAGAATTCTGTGAAGTCTACGTTTGATTATCACGTTTTAAGACCATGTGCCATTCCAAAATCTTTGAGTCAAACATCAGTTGTCAGGGTTTTCTCTGAGCCATTCCATACATGATCCCACACGCTCATTTAAAAGCATGTCACCACAAAAATAAAAAGCTCATATATCTCCAAAGATTTGTAATTATTTCCCACTGAGTCTTAGATCTAATGTTTTGTTTTTAGATTTAAATCAGCCCAATGTACAATACATCTACCACACAAGAGTAATAAAAGCAAATCAAGACAGTAGGGAGATTTCCTTACTGTTGACACATACCAATGATTTATTCAGAATAAAGTACTTTTAGAGGGAATATTTAGCACACTGGAGATGCTCATTGTACCCAAGTTTTTCTGCAATCATTCCAATTGTAAATTCCCCAGCCAGTTGTTTTTATTTTATTTTTTTTTTAACGCAGAGTGCACTGGTTGTTTTCTAGAGATATAAAAAGACACTGACTTGAAAGTAATGTGCTTTGTCTTTCCGTGGCCAGTTGTACAGAGTGCTGTGAGACCCCTGCTCAGTGGTGCGGAATAAGTGCTCTGAGAGCCAATGATCCCACGCGTTTGATGTGCCTCTTCTTCTACACAGGTGTTAGTGCAAAAGAGAATAGTTGGGTTCCATCATCGTTTATCGCTGTTTATTGCCCTCGCAAAGCATTTTCCCACTCATTACTTTCATGTCACATTCAAAAAACTCGCTTATAGTTTTTATTCACAGAGAAATCCAGAGATAAGATGGCTGTACTTAGGCTGTCACTACAAATCCATTTTTAAGTGTCTGGCTGTTCTCATCATGATATTTGGACATGACATGAAAGATGCAATGACAACTCACCCAAACAACACTAGTGGATAATCAATGCACATGCAGTCTGTTTAAACTCTGATATAAGTCACATTTTTAGGGAGATATGGACTTTCAGATACAAATTTAAAATAAAATGGGGAAAAAATCTGATTTTGACTTTTCAGCCTTCTGTGTGAACACAACCTGTAGATCTAAAAGTGAAACCTGGATTTTATATATTTTACCCTCTGGAGCATATTGACAAAACTACAGTCAGGCCTCAGAAATGGTCTACATGCCAAATGTCAAAAATATACCTAGCAAAGACAGTCCTGGCATTAGATTTTTTCACCTTGTAAGGGCTGCTGTGTGTAGGGAGAGAAATGTTTTTTCATCAATGTCTTTGATTTCTCACTTCCACAGTCAAAGCCATTCTAGGGCAATGTTTTGCCATATTCTGTCATTTAAACTTGGCCAGGTGGTTTCACTGTGTAAACAAACACTTAAGTTAATCAACTATAATATGAGGACACCTGCACACCAAGATTGAATGCTGGTGGCGTAAATGACCATACTCATTGGAAAACACTGTGGGAAACATTTAAATTGAAATTTATCCAGTCAAGTTTCTTTTTGGAAAAATTTCAAGACCACTTTGTCTCGGTTGGACATTCACCATCTGGGCTGATCTATGGCTGCCATATGCTTGTGATGATTGTGCCAGAAAACTTACTATTTGTCTTCAGGAATAGCAATAATGGGGAAAGTATCAAATTTCACCCCCAGATCAACATTAACATACTGCATGAATGAAATAAATTTTGGAAAACAACCACAGGCACAGTCTTGTCTAGATACAAACAAAACTAAAAAAAGGAAGATAACTCACTGAACTTTGTGATTCAGTCAAACAAGAACAAAAAAAAAAAACTTTTCAAGGCAAAATATCATAACAATATCACTATCTTTAGATAGTTAGCAGATTTTGGGGCAGCCTTTTTAACTCAGAGATGGAAGATTAAATTCCCACAGTTCTGCTGTATCCTTCAGCAATATATAATCAGCTTCAGTAAATATCGAGCTGTATGAGTTCAGAGTGTGTAGATATTTAAACTATGTATGCACTATGTATGGTGCAGGGTGCAGTACTGCCTGTAAAACCATCCATTCAAATCTGCCTCTTTAACCATCACAATCAAATTAATCCCTGAGGGAGAGGTAAGCCCTGATAATGTTTATGGATCAATGATCTGTGAAATATGAAGCATATTTTTCTTTTTGTCAGAATTGCCTTTGAAATGATGGGTTCCTGACCCTGTGAGCAGTGGCATTGGGTGCGGTGCATAGCTAGCGCACTGCAGAAGAGACACATTTTTTCAGGTTTTATTTCTCACGTCTTTGTTTCTGACCGTGGACCTTGATATCGATGAAAAGGCAAAAGCTCTGAGCTGCCAGGCTAATTTGAATGTTCCAGTTTCTATATAAAGTCGCTTCACAGTGCACTTCAAAGCAACCTTCCTAGAATGAGGTTTTTTTTTCACATGAATGTATTTTTTTCTGGTCATTTTCACGATAAAATGATCCATGGCTTTTTAAAAAAAAATCTGCAAAAAAAAAAGAAAGAAAAGAAAAATGGCCAAAGGCACAGCTTGTCCTAAATTCAGTCAAAACTGTCAAGCCTTTTTAAGAAATAAATGCAATTCTATCAAAACAAAACCCTTCACAAATCTTTCTTTCTTTCTGTCACAGTGACCACAGAGTATTATGGGACTGTATGCTCTCTCTATGCCAAACACATCTGTCTCCTTCTGTTGCTATTGAGTTACACTGTATTGCACTTCAAGGTAACATAAGTCTTTGCAATGAGTTCCAAAGACTAAAAAATTATTTCTGTGTATTGCTTTCCAGCTCCGGCTATGTTCCATATCATAAAATTCTATTTCTGATTTTTTTTTTTAGATCTGGCACTGTGCCTGCAAATTTGTCTTTCATGTCACTTCACATATGATTTTGTCTTACTGAAGTTGTTCCATGTCAGAAATATTGCTCTGAGTCTATTCATGATTATCCGAAAAGGTGCTGGAGCAGGTACAGGCAGTTCTCAAAGCCTTTGTTGTCTCCCTAATCTTCAGCCAAATGGAGAGGCTAAGCCTGTAATTTAGCTAATTAAACACAGTGATTACAAGTATTGATTATACAAGATCTCCAGGATCAGCACTTAGTGTCTACAGTGTACAGGCTCTTTATAGCATTAAGATGATTACAAGCAGCGTTCCTGCTGGTCTGTCATTGCACCCCTCCGCAGCAACATCACAATAACCACCGCAAAAAAAAAAGATTGAGGTGTAATCCATTTTAAGATAACTGGAAACAAGGTAAATAACATTCTCAAAATAATTATAACCGTCACATTCAGTGACACATTTGAAATGCTGATCTTAGCAGTCGGTCTACCCAGAGAACTTATACTGCCAGAATTTGTAGCTGTAAGTATTACCTACATTTTAGGACAAACTCCACATATGTTCAGTTGTCTTACAAAATAACGGTATCCCCAGGCTTTCCTGTTACATGCTTGACCTCACTAACTTGCTATCTAACTGTTTAATGTTTCATTGTTACTTACCAGACCTGAGATTTTGAAATAAATTACTTGTTAAAATACAAATGTTATCACTAGCTACGAATACAAATCCACTTTACAGATCTCAACTTTACAGACAGAAGTGCAGGGTCATGCTAATTCTACAATCTGGCCTGTAACCAACTCCGATGGATCGCAGAGACTAACTATTGGTTACAAACATTTGAATCAGGTGACCCAGTGAGCACATTCAAGAGCAGCAAACCCTGCTACCATTTTAAACAGCTCTGAGACACAATGTGAGAAATTCAGAGCCTAGACAATGATAATGGTATTTGGAGCACAGAAAAAAATCATATTCACTATCAGGCTGAAGCAGTGCACATGGAGTTGATTCCCCCATGACCTGTGTACCTCCCCTGCCATATTTCAGAGGGACAGCAGAAGCATTGGTTACATGAAATGTAATCCCATGGGGTGGAGTAGTGCTGCAGTTTTATAGATGACCTTTTGATTGTAACTGAAAGGGAGGTGGGCCATGCAGGAGTGCTAATCTGTGTACCGCAAGCATTAGAGAAAGCAGAATTCGAGGTAAGACCCAAAAAGACCCAAAAAGCCCCAGACAGGTCGAACAGAGGCAATACGCCTAAGACCCCTCCCTGATTTCTCAGGGAGCAGAGTGGGAGTTGACCCAAGACAATCACCGACCGATTTCTGCCACGCTGTGACCAAACAGTGTAAAGGAAGTAGGGAAATGTTACAGGGGTTCTAATTTACTGTCACATGTACATACCTAGATGTGTGGAGATCATCAAACCCCACTACAGGATCTCCTGAAGGGAGGGAGGGGAGCACTGGAGGAGGGAGAAATGGGGGGCCTACCAGATTGGAGGGTCCTGCTTCATTTACATTGTGATAACAGTTATGGTTATTTTCATGCAGTGATGAGCACAGAAACATGAGCGTAAGCACAGACCACTCAGATATTACTCCACTAAAATGCCTCCTGTGACCTCAGGGTCCAGCTGCAGGTACTTTGAAAACAGTATCAGAAAAAGGGGGACCAGGTGGGAGATCTGTATTATCGTGTTGAGCTCCGGGAACTAAACTGAAATGAATCCAATACTAATTAGAAAATTCTCCCATATAAATATTAAATTATCAGCAGCATTATTCTTTTGAATCTCCTCAAGCATTTTGGTGTCTGGTAGATTCAATACTCTGAGAATACAGACTAAATTGTTCTTAATAAAAAACGGAGGACTGACTTACAAATCTATCCATGCTTATGTGGACTTTGGATGAGAAGAGAAGAGAAGCCGCAGAACCTTTCATGAATTAGTCTGTAGTGGCACTGAATTAGACATTATATACAATTGTTGTGGCACAGCACAGGAAAGACCAAAACTCAATTGAACAAAGGTGGAGAAAAACAGGCTGAAGAAACAAGATCTCGAAGCACAAGACTGTCAGCTGTTCAAAAAGGATAAAGTCAATCACATGACTACCAATCATCTGTTACATAAACTATTGAATCATTCTGAATGTTTTCTTGTATGCACCACCTGGCAGACTCCTGCAGGCAGGATCTCTGCGGCCCGTACTGCTGGAGCAGCTAAGGAATAGAGGATTCTGAACCTGTACTCGCTTGAGACCTCAATTTTCCTTCTGCTCTAGATTCCTGGGCAATTTTCACTACACAATATATTCCCCATTTGTGCATGCCCTCCCATGACAACAGCGGCGATGTTCTTTGATGTTCGACTCAGTGGTGGGTGATTGCCTTGATCCAAATCACAAGTAGTTCTCCTGGCCTCTCAGTGTGTTTTAAAACCAGATCGTTCCATTACATAGAAATGGCAGGAAAAAAATGATACCAACCCATATCTACTTTGATCCCTCAGGTATGAATATACGTACCATAGTGAGACAAACTGTACATGAGTTGAGGAGCATTTCGATGGTATGAGATTGGCTGCATGGTAGGAATATAAATATTCACTGACTAATTACTAGTAGCCTAGAGAAGCTTCTCTTGTTCATATCATTGGTGTTACGAATCACTTCACTTGCGTTTATTAAGCAGCCACAAATATCAAAAATCAATGTTGGGGACAGGCAGTGTCAAAACCAGGGAGATGAAGAGAAGTTACACACTCAAAAGGTGAGGTGGTAAAAGGCAGGCAAATGGTCAAACCAGAAAAACTCAGCAGAGCAGTCCAAAACACAATCCAGATTTCAAAGTCAAAAAACAGGTACAGATCACAAGCAGGCAGAGTGCAGAGGGAAAAGGCGGGTTGCAAAACATTTAAAACACACCGAGACGAACTGGAAAAGGACAGAAGAACGAACAGGGTATAAATTCACAGGACTAACGAGCAAACAAGTCACAGGTGAACAAGCGGGCAAGTGAAACAAATCGGTAATTAAACTGACAGACAGGGAAACAGCGGGCGAGGTGGACGAAAACAAAAGCACATGGAATAAAAAGGAAAACAAAAAAAAACCAGCTTAGTTGCCGCAGACATGACAATCAATCCTGTCTTCTGGCAGCCTATTCTGCCTCTTAACTCCTGTCTGCTATCCATGATTTTAAGAGTGCATAACTGCAATTAGTAAATTGCACATTCATTAATCGTTAATATATTTTGGACATAATTTTATATGCTGATAAAGTTGCGCATAGAGATTTCCATATGCAAATGACTCCATCACACAGTCTGATGGTGAGAATGGATTAGTCTTGTCTCACAAACTTATGTAAATTATACATCAAGCAGTTACAGATGGAAAGTAGTATTTATTCCTTCAAGAAATACTGTGAAATGCTTTCTGTGGTATAGCAAAAACACATATTGCCAATGTCATGAAAATCCTGTATGTTCACGTTTTTAGTTTCATACATGAACAGAAAGCTTGCATCATTAACTTTGTACTATCAATATTTCCAGACTCTGAGAATATATATTCACAGGGCTATATTACTAAACCTCATATCTGTACATGAACATATATGTACTGTACATGCTTGTCTTTCTGCAGTAATGGCTTAAACAGGAGAGGCAGCCACAGGGGATGACGTAGCAGCAGGAAGAACTCCTATAGGAATAAGGGACCCCCTAAAGCCCTCCTAAAATTAGACAAAGTGACCGAATTCAGCAGCAAAATAAAAATCTCTCAGAGCCTCCTAATCCTGATGCTCAGTGGTCCAGTTGTTACATAGTTTTATTTCTTTCATTGCTTCAATCAACCTTTGCAATCAGGCGTTGGCTTAACTGAATTTTTAACTTGTTATTTCCTGGATTTGACATCTCAACCGAGGTCATACTTGTATGCCCTTAGGATGTGTGCATTTTATTTTTGTAAATATTATTTGTTAAATGCAAATGATTACATTTTTATTCTGCTTGATTTAATAATAAGAGGATGTTTGAGCTACAAACATACTAAGCATCTTACTTACTAGCATTGTGACTGGGATCAGTTTTGCCCTTTAGTTCACAGTGCATTAGGTTAAAATGTAGACAAGGAACCTGATCCTAGATTACTAGGTCCCTGGAATGCAAGATAAGAATGTCTGTAATGCAAAATAACCTCAGCTCCCTGCAGTCATCTTCACCTAAAATATCTCTAGGCAAATTGTCCCTGCCATAAAAACACTATCTCAATTTTTCCCATTTCACATCATCAGTGATGTAGTGTGACTCCTGTGACTAATACATTCAAATCACCACATGACTAAAACTTTGCTACTGCAGTGCCAAGGAATCAGCGTTCTTCCACACCCCATCCCCCAGCCTCACCTCCAATAGCACAGCATCGCACAAAATCTCTTTCATCCCTCATACAGAAAGTTTGTGCGATAACTATGTTTTACAGAAATGTTGCTGTGTAGCAAGTAAACCCAGAGATTTCCCATAAACCTCCAGCCCAAAGGCCCATCTGCTGTCAGTTCCACTTTATTGAGAGTTTGACTGTCAGATCCGCTGGCATTTACTGTGACAGGGTGGCGTCCTGAGTCTCTGGTGCGACGAGAAGCCAGTTTACAATCTCTTCACATGGATGCTTGCCACACAAATACAAATGCTGCCTTTCAGCCAGGAGGTAAGCTATAACAAGCTGCAGGCCTCAAGAGTGTAACTGCTAACATTCTCACCCAACCATGACAATGACAGGGATAAACCACGGCAAATTTCGTATTTTTCTGAACATTAAGCATACTAAGTACTTCTGCTGGAGGTCTCATTCTGTAAAAATGGACGTGCCAAAGCCAACCTTACCTTTGAAATACTTCACAGCTGATTTTGTATTTTAAGGCCCAAGAGGCACCGGCCTATGCATAATTGAAAGGTATGTGCTGGAAGTTAAGGAGCTGCAAGGACAGCCGCCATGTAGTGAGAGACATGGGGACATGAGTATTGATTTGAGTCCCCCATAAATAACACCCACCCACACACACAACACGAACACCTGCACACCCATACACACACAAATGCATATATGCTCATGTTCTATTCAGCATCTTACCTTGGGGGAGTGCAAAAAAGGAGGGCAAAGATACACTTTGAGTGTTGATAGAAAGTAAAACCATGTTCCATTCCTAAGGTCTGGCCGTCCTTGATACCCAGTTCATTATGCATCGATATGTTTATTTCAATCTCTTGACTGAGCTGTCAATCTTGGTGTGAAGCAGAAAAGCAGGAAGCCACAGTAACAGTGAATGAAATCCAGTCCCAATTGCGTGGCTTTGGTTTCAATCAAACCTCCTCAGGAAATAATTCAAATGTGATGCATTTCAGACTTACTTGATGAGGCATTCTATTTATGGGAAAGACAGACAGCCTGGATCAGGAATGATCAATTTTGTACTAACTCTGCTGAGGAGAGAACATGACGTGAGGGCCGCAGATGGAAATATCAATGAAATCAAAATAGAGAGATGACGGGGATGAGCTGTCTCCTATGAGATGCGTTTTTTTTTGTGATTTTGAATGCTGAATAACTGCCTGCTGAAGTAATCATAAAACAAGGCCCATTGCAGCTTATTCATCCCTTGCAGATAAAGTCCTGTAAAGCACCTTTTATGACAAAATATAAAGCCTTTTTTAGTATCCATGAAAAAATGGCGTCTATTACATGCACAACCGGATAACATAGCACCCCTGCTGAACATGTACTGTAGCTAATTTACATTGCCACAGTGCTAACGTGCTAACTGACATTGCCACAGTTCAAACGTGCTAACTGACGTGCCTGAAGCCTTCCTCATGCCCTGAAAGGTTTCAAGGTGTGCTGACTGCTCACAGGTCGTTATAAAACTAAAAGTATTTTTTTTTTAAATATGAAGGGCTGGAAAAATTACATTGTGCTTTGCTATACTGCCACACTGTGATAACCAATCGGATCAGGGCAAGTGACTCCCTTAAGGACTGATGAGTTCAGCCAAAAACCACGGACAGTGTTTGGGCCCTCAGCCCGCTCCTGTCAGCTCAACCTGTGAGCCACAAAAACGATGACCAAGGCCTATTACCCCCTCCAGTGCTGACCAGCTGGGTGAAGAACAGGGCAGCGGGAACAGTCGCACGTTTGCAAGGGGGACGAATGTCCTGCCTCGCCAAAAACGAGAGGGAGAGAGACTTTGAGTGTAAACATACCTATATTTTGTCATTTTACAGTCATACAGACATTATTAAAAAAAAAAAAACAAGCAGCTTACCTTCCAACTTAAGCATGCAGCATCAAATTTCTCTATATTGGGTAAGGTCATTCATCATTGAATTCTCCCTTAAACACCATGTCCACCACTTTTCCTGCAAACCTGGACCCTGTTGGACCATATGCTTCCTACTTGCACAAATTGTAATTTTTGCCTCCCCAACGAGAAAGTTAATTACTTGGCACTTCCTTTTAGAACACTCAAGATAAAAAGCTTTCTGTCAAACATGTCTCAGTCAAACAGCGATTTTTCATTAATCATTAACAGAAACAGCTCTCAAATCTTGGGAACTCACAAAATCTGGCAAAAGATTAATAGCCAGATTGGCGGGAGGGTGCATCAACTCCTCCATAACCTTTTCGATCTGTAAAGCTGAAACATTAGTGTAAACGTTCAGATCTGCACAAAGGTGGGCATTGGGGTCTCCAATTGTGAATATTCCTTATTAGACAAAAGGTTAAGGACCGTAGCAGCTTAGTGAAAATGTGCCTTCAGCTCGGTTCTCATTAAGGATCTGTGGCAGAGCCTCCCCCACTCCTGGCGAAAGGTTTTATGAAATAGAGCAGGAAGCCTAATCACACTGCATATTGCACAGAGCAGTGTGTAGTTCCGCCAACGTAAGTGGCCGCTCAAGGTCCTCCAAAACAACCTTCAGACAACTTAGGCAAATCTTCAGAAAATGCTGGATCTACTCCCACAGTACCTTTCTGGACCACACACTATAGTTCTGAATAGAACTCAACTGCTCCATGTATCAGCTCTTTCGTAAAAGTTCCATCCCCTGAAATGAAAGCAGGCAATGTATGTTTCCTCCGAGTCCAAAGAAGAAACTTTTAAGGGACAATCCGATTCAGAGGCATTCATGAACCATGGCTCTAACAAGTGTCACCTGTTCAATAACTCAATAATAAAGTCAGTGTCCAGAGTCGCTGCTGACAGGGCTGCTGGTGTGCCATTTCTTCAGGTGAGCTTGGAAGACCAGCGGTGGGAACAACTGTTATTCAGTGATTGAATAATTGTCCTGGGAGCGGTGTTTGCAGCTGGTGTGTGCTTCGCACATCAGTCAATGATTCTTTTGTCCTTTTGCAAGCTTGGATGTTCTCTTCTCTCAATCCCCTGTTGTAGCCAACAAGGTTTCCAGCTCACCAACTCAAGTGTCCTTATCGACTGAGCGATGCTCCTGGTGACACTGAGCCTGTACTGTTTGCAGAACTGCTCCATTATGACCTTCCCTAATTCCCAACCACCTACAAATGGACCTCTCAGCCCTCCATGTATCCCAAAAAAATCTAAAATTATTGTAAGTCTACAGGCAAGTGTGAAAATGCCAG
Organism: Albula goreensis; assembly: GCA_022829145.1. Classification (NCBI taxonomy): domain Eukaryota; kingdom Metazoa; phylum Chordata; class Actinopteri; order Albuliformes; family Albulidae; genus Albula; species Albula goreensis. The sequence continues at coordinate 7,084,476 of CM040747.1, forward strand.
TATGCACTTATTTGTTTCACAGATTGTGGGGAAACTTCACACATCACTGGATGGTTATTCTGAGAATTGTATTGGACTCGTGGCACCGTGAAAAAAACATTGCATTGTTGTCTAAAACAGTAATGTCTATTCAGGGAGACTGCATTGTTCCTACAGTGGGCCCAGAGACACCCTCATAAGAGGAGTGAGAGAGAAAGAGAGAGATGAATACTGTCCTGAGTCAATTTCCTGTCAAGCGCAAATTGAATTTGACCTCCTGCGGGCGACAAACAGCAGTGTTAGGCACTGACAGGAAGGAGCATCCTTGCCTGCCCTTGTCTGTCAAAGATGTGTGAACTCAAACAAATGCTAACAGTAAAGGTCATTCCTGGGTTGATATGGGGACTGCTCTCTAATCACATTCAGTCCAGTGATACAAAAAACATTAAATATATACACATACAGTGGACTCAAAAATGCTTGGCACCCTTAAAGAAAATGAAAGAAGGCTATATAAAATAATAATAAAAATAAAATCTACTCAGATAATGAGCTACATTCTGTTCTCAAATATATGGGAATTTTTTTCACAATCTTTTCAGAATATCTTTTGAATAGCTTTTCAGAAATGTATATGTACATTTTTCTTTATAATGGACAAGCAATTGGGACTGATAAGGAAGGGTGACAGCTGGGAAATTCCACCTGAGACTAATTGTTCGCCTTTACTCAAAACAGTCTTAGCAGTTAATTTCAGTACTGTGTATTCTGTTATTGCTGTAAAGACTAGTGTCAATATTTCTTACCGCTGGCTGAAAGAAGGCCTTTTCAACCTCGCTGTGCCGGGGACGATTTTGATGTTAAGCAGTAATCGCATACCGTCGAGGCTAACAGACAATACCTGAGTGTAAAAACATTTTCTACTATTTTGCTGGTAAGAATTTGAATAAAGCCATAAAATGATGTAATGTACTAATCGAAATATTGTCATTTGCCCAACAACCATATTTACTGATGTAAATTCGGCTAATCACTGTTATAGAGAGTTTAATATTATTAGAAGTGTAACCGAAGCTAAAGCTAGCTCAGGAAAAGTGGTTAACAGGCATGGTAGAATATTGCATTTATTTAGTCTACTGTTATGTGGTCTATTTCGTTATTATTTAGGTATTTATCTGCTATTTATTTAGTACTTCGTACTAACGTTGATAACAATGTATGTGTGATAGTAATGAGGGGCAGAGATAGATTAATTTGGGTGAAATTGCGTCAGTTAGCAAGCGAGCTAGTAGCCATAGCCTGCGTGGGTTTCATTAGTATATAGAATTAGCGTGTTGCTAGCGGAGACTTTGAGACTTTAAGAAATATTGTAAATCTGACAAACAGTGATCATCTGTAAAACTAGACCATGCCTGTGTTTAAGAGTATTTTACTATTTTGCAGTAAAGTAAAATCCCCCACACTAAATCTGCTTCCCTGGGTTGGAGCCATTTGTGGTATTTCTTCATTCAGAGAACACAAGGTTCCTTAACAGATCCATGACCATTTTATCACGGCAAAGACAGGTTATTTTAGAACAGACCTGCATGCATGCATAATTTCAAAAGCCTTGGCCATCTGTTTATCACAGGTAGAATCTGAGTGCCTTTTGCTCATGACCAGATTTGATTAGGTGTCATCGGTTTACTCATTTACATATCCGCCTGGAAAATGGATCCAGTTACCATCACAGAGGATAACATTGTGAAAGAAGTTTAATTAAAGAATGTTCGATGTTTAAAAAGTTTAAATCAGTCGACACCTGCCCATAACCTTTCACAGAAAGACTCACAATTTGTCTTCATTCACCCTCTGTAATCTCGTTTGAAATGTGCAACAGAAATTCTATTATGCCATCCTGATTTGCGCATTCTGTCGTCTCTTCTGTTTATGAACATTTTTTCTCTCCATTGGCGATTATTTTTGTACTTTTATAGTTGCCTCTGAACTTTTACTCTTGCCTCTGTGATTCCTCATATTCGTTGCTCATGTTGAAGCATCCCTGCTCAAGTCTCTCAAAACTTTTTTGGGCATCGCTTGCACATTTTAACGTATGTTTGCATGTTTGGTCATGTAAAATTATCTACAAAATCAGTCAATCATTAAATTGATCGATCGATTAATCAACCGTCCAACCAGTCAGTCAAACGATCAATACTAAGAATATAAAGTAATACTTGTATTTATTTGCAAGTGTAAGATAAGGAAATGTGTTTCCTGTAGCCAATCCACTATTCTCTGTTTCCTGCAATACATATTTGTTTATTGCAGGAAATGTAATTTTGTTTTCAAAAACTGCTGTGTCTACAAATCGTTTTGTCAAAGCTGCAGGCTCTGACAAAATGAATGCATGTGAATTTCCCACACACACTCATTTTCAATCAAATAAATTATACATGGATGGGTTGCTGCTTCAGAGTTTGGCCTTTGATTGGAAAGGGTAATTACAGAAAAGTATCTAAGGGACAAAAATGAATTTGTGGACAATGCGTGGGCGTGAAGAGAGATATGTGGGGACTGGACTTCAGTGGAATCACATGTCTTTTTCACTGCAGGAATTCTGCTCTGCATTAAACTGGCAAGCTAATCAGAGATTTTTTTTTTTTTTTTTTTTTTAGCGCACACGGTTATGGAGAAGATTTTATTTTTCCATGCCTATCTTCAAGCATGGATATCCAGCCCCTGATGTACAGCTTGCCTTCCATGGAAACTGTCCAATTTGGTGTTGGCTTTGGCTTTTCTATATCACATGATGATCATTTTTTATGTGATAGAACGCTGAAATAAAGATAACTGAGCAAAGCAGCACGACACAGAAGAATTACCATGTCACTCAGATGGAGATTTCTCATTTGTATTTTTTGCACCGAGCATTATTTCCCAGCAGCATTCGCCATAACCTCTCTGTTAACATCTAAAGCAGCGCAGTCATCCTTCCTCCTGAAGTGCAGCTCTCAAGCTGTCGTGTAGGCAGATAAAAGGCCTGCTTAGCTTACCCTGTACCAGATTTGCTTCAATCGCTCAGTAACGGCAACAGTGAAAATCGTGCTGTACTAAATAGGCTGCATTCTTGCTCCAAAAAAGGCTGTGCTCTTATTGTAGCCACCGGTTTCACTGCATATGCTACCCAGCTAAATGGCCAAGCTTCTGCACTGTCCAGACTGAACTTTTGTGGCTCTCACCTTTGTTGGTCTTTTTGCATATGCTATCAAACCACTCCAGCTCTATACAGGATGCTGAGAGTTGCCAAGTGTAAACCTGAGCATTTCTGGAACATTGCATACTGTATGTTCTAAAAATATATATGAAAGTTATCCAACACCCAGACGTTTCCTAACAGGAATGTTCCCTGACATTCTTGAAATGTTTCATATTAGCTGAGTAATTGTTGTAATTACACAAAGCATTTCACACGCATAAGGTAAAGTCAAAATTATGACACTGTTCAACAGCATTTTATCCATCGCCTTTACTACCTGGAAAAAAAGATGATAAAAAACACACTTACTGTTTTCTGTTAATGCCACTGCTAATCACTATGATTCTGACATAAAAGACATTTTAAAATCAACACTTTTATATGTCATTTCCAAAAGTAACTTGGGAGGTGAAATAGTTGGAGCTTTAATTGCAGGTGAAGTCAGTCACAGAAAAGGCAAAATTTTTAACTGTGTCAAGAGCAACAGTGCTGAGAATCAATTGGCATCATTTGGCAAAAAAAGAAAAACTGCCAGAAAGAGGAACTGTGGCTGCAAGTCAGCTCACATAGACAGAGACAGATGGAAATTTAAAAGCACATGTGACTCATTCTAACATGTTTTAGCTCTGTATTTCCTCTTGTAGTTTAAAAACTGTATTGAGCAATAGTCCAAAAAAGGAAATTGACATTCCAGCAGAAGTGTGAGTGGCTGTACCGTAAAAGTCAGGTTTTCCAACTTTCTCCTGCAATGATTTCCCCCTCATAATCATAGCTGTGATGTAACTATATTGTTTGTAAAGTTAGTGAGTAAAAATATTTATTACTTCTACAAGTAATTTGAGCAATCCTGCCTTTTTACCAGGTAATCCTGCATCATACCTCTGCTCGTCTACAGAGGAGTCACACACTGGGTGAGTTTTGGTGAGCAATTCACAAATTGCAGTTAGTTTGGGGCAGCCTGTAATCTAGTGGCTAAGGTACATGACTGGGACCCCTGCTGCTGGTTCAAGCCCCAGCCTAGCCACAGCAAGATCACCATTGCTGTTGGGCCCTTGAGCAAGGCCCTTAACCCCACATTGCTCCCAGGGGGGACTCGCCCTTGGTTAGCCTAATCAACTGTAAGTCCCTTTGGATAAAAGTGTCCACTAAATGACAGTAATGTAAACAAATGTAATGTTTGATTCACCATGTTGTTCTTCATCTGATGATCATTGTCCTCCTTTGAGTTTCACTGACTTTGCATACGTAGAGGTTTAGATCCATTGGGCTGCGGGACTGAATGTTCATGCAGTTTGAGGACTGTACTTCAGTTCATGCCATACTTCTGAACTGGATGCATCTCAGCTACACCTTATGCAACCTTACTTCATTTGAGAACAATGGACACCCTAATGAAGTAAGATGTGAAACCCCCAGTGAGGTGTACATTCTCACACCATGCACGGTCCCTGGATCAGACACAGGTGTGGCACACAACGGCTGGAGTTCAAATTTGGAACTTTACTTAGACTACATCATTTAAGGATAATATTAATGAGAAGTGTTTTTAAATTGGTTGGTGCTTGTTATTTTGTCAGTATTCCTATGTGAATGGTTTTGTTTATTTGATTCTTGCCGTATTTCTCATTCAAGTCCACGCAGACTGGAAAAGCTCCACTTTTCAGTTCATGCAGGACATTATTTCGATGAAATTCTGTATCGTGGACGGCGCTCAAACAGGAGGGAACGTGTTTAGGAGTACAGATTTCACACATCTAAGGGCGTCTGGTCTCATGCTTCTCCCCCGCCATGGCGGCATCTTTCATGGCAGGTGTTTTTTTTACTCACAGCATGCTGGAGCCTGTCTCTGGCTGTCACGTTGACAGCGCACCCAGGACTGTCACGTTTATGAAATTACCCGTTTCATTGAGCGTTTCGTGCTGCACCATAACACATCTTACACTTCTATCGAGAAGTCAGTCACAAAACCAGTAAGTCGTGCATTGAGATTGCTCTGTGCTGCACGTGTGGTGTGGCTCAGTAGATGCAAAAGTGACTCTTTTTTGGTGACAGATGTCTTGGTATCATTAATGAAATATAAATAATGTCCCCTGTGGACAGAGACTGGGGAAGCTTAGACAAGCAGCTGTGTGCTTTTGTTTCAAACAGTTTATCATTTCCTCCCAAAAATGGCTCCTATCGCTTTGGAAAATATTTGGAACTTTCTGAAACACAGAGCAGATGGAGGGAAAAGTACTTCATTAGGAAAGGAACTTAACTGCCAGGTCATCTTTGATAGCACTCCAAACACTGGGGCCATGTCAAACTGCTCATGTCCCTCAGGTTGCAGGAAGTATAACAGCCTTCCTGAAGGAAGAGGTCCACGTGTTTCCTGTGCATTGGAAGCTGAACGCTGCTGTTGTTCTTTTTAAATCGTATTCATTAGTATGAAGAAATGTAGTAAAACATTATAGGTTTGGGTTGGTCTGGGAGAGGAAATTGAGGTAGTCAGGGACCCTACCTACTGGGCACGTTTGTTTAATTTTTCAATCAAATATAAAAAGCTGTGTATTTTTCCCAGTAGGTATCTGAAACCTCAAAATCTGGTCACGAGAGAAAACATACTGAACTGAAACACCACCTTTTGCTTATGCGTACTTGCATATATTTCATTTTACTGTTTTTAAAACTGGTATTATATTGAAGACCATTATTTATTGAGAGTGGCTCTCTCTATGCTTGCAATGGTCAATACTGTGAGTTTGATTAATGAGAAAGGGGACTTGGGATGTGTTTATTGTGGGGGATGTGGAGTGAACAACATTACTGTATCTTTGACATGTCTTTGTAGTAACACCATATGTCTTTTACCCTCCCTCCTGTTCCATTAAAACATGTATTATTTGCTGTCTCGGCCTCAACCCTACTGAGGGTGAGTGTCTTTGATGTTTTCCCAGTAAAGTAAGATTTTTCAGCCTGTAAGTGTGCAGAGCACCTGTTTCCCCTCTGAATTTTTCAGCAGAGCTGTGTCTCCTTGGCGCACTGACTCTTGACTCATCAGTATGTGTGTGATGTGCCTTGGTTAATGTACAGAACAATACACACACTGGACATTGTTTTCATCGTGAGAACGTGTTAAAGTGAAAACACACAACGCTTTGTGTGAGGAAGGCTTCCACTGTCTGTCTCAGCAGGAAGGACCCCAGTTTTTGCAGCTGATTGTCATTGCTGCCACACAGCGCCTCTGATTGTGCGAGAGTGGCTGCCTGTTTTATCTCCACTCCCTGAAAACAGACATTTGCTCAGCATAATGAATCCCCACCAGGCACAAACACGGCAGCTATTACATAAGCAGGAAGTGGAAAATGGAGTGAGCGAACCGGGCAACATCCATAAAATATTCATAACCTCTCTTTGGAATGCACCTGTTGTCTTTTGCTGTGCTTTGCCGAAGTATTGATTGATGTGAACGGTGTTTTTTAAAGTCATAAATAACTCCGCAGTCCTGAGTTTGATACATTTTTCACATGAGGGGTTTGTGTTTGTGGCGCAGCTAATAGAGGCAGGCATTTTTGAGCACAGGTCAAGCTTTATAGTGTAGTCGCGGGTATAAGCCAAGGCTAGGTTGTTAGCGGATCATGAACAGGGATCCTAAACATTACTCCCTTCTAGCCTTGTGTGAGGTGGCCACTATTTAGCAGGAGTCATCGGTGAGGGATCTTCTTCTCGAGGCTAATGTGCGAGGTGGAAAATGTCTCAGCCTGTCAAACACATGTGACGCAAGCCTACCCCATGAACAGAGCCGATATTTTCTAACCAGTTGACATCAGCCCAGTGAAAGGAAAGGATGTGTAAGGAGCAGGCTGAGTTTCGAACTGAGGCTTCAAACAAACTGTACGCATCAATCGCTGACCCCATATGCACGGCAGGGGAATGGAGTTGCTCGTTCTGACAAAGACATCAGCGGAGGCCTTCTTCGGAGCGAAATGTGAAGCGACAGTTACATTTCACGGTTGTCATTTCACAGCAACGGTGCCTCTACCTGATCAGATCTGTGATGATATTGTTACAGGACACCTCTGGACACCTTCGCTTCCTAGCACACATGCAAATGTAGGAGCATCACTACCGTATTCCCAGATCAAATGCTGTGCTTGCTCTATAGGATTGGGTTCTAATATACTTTACCTTACCTACCTCACTGAATATCCAGCTCTGTCAGTGGACAGTGTAAGGAAACAAAAGGCGCCATTCCGATCTTCTTGGGAAAGACTTCTTTATTTACAGGAACGGCAGTTGTCGGAAATACGTGAAACGCACTCTGGGTTCACTGGAGTCCAAATGAACCCTGAGCCCTCAGTGAAAGCCTGTGTTATACAGATGCATAGCTTTGATCAGGCGTAGACGATAATTAAATAACCATCAACGTACCATCACTGGTCTAGTGAGGGTAGTTCATGTGGTTGAATACAGTAGGTGTGATAATTGGATTATCTTCCCTAGCCAGAACAGCTCTCAATCACCCATCACCGGTTTCTTTAGAAGTATCAATTGCCTACGTGTAGCTATGACCAAAGTGACAATTGACGTCGGTGAACAGAACTGTGGCTACAATAAGGCCATCTAGACAAATAAATACAGGTATTTGCATACCTTTTATCTGTGCTCTCTTATGCTGTACTGGGTGTGCTAATTTTAGGGATTTGGACCAGAATCTTACAATAGTGTGTAAGACATAAGCTCTGAAGGGATAAGGCCATTTGCTGACTATAAAGTAATAATTATGAACTCATCGTCATACTGTTTGCCTCTGCTGCATTTGCACATGTCAACAGAAGTCAGGGAAGAGCTCCAGAGGACACTGGCATATGAGAACTGGATACTGGAATCATTGCTTTGGATGTGTTGGGTGTTGTTGCTAAGGCGATTTGGGCACTTTGTCGTGGCCCAGCTGAACACTTTATGTACCTCTGTTTTCCTTCCAGTCGCCTCATTGTTCAGTGAGCAGTCAGCAGCTAATCTGTATAAAGCTGGAGGTTTTGAATTCGCATTATAACCTTACTCCAGATTGTAACGCATTATCAGTTTGCCCAAAAAAAAAAGTCCTTGTCTGAGGTGATTCTTGCAATGTGTGCCTGCATGCTATGTGTTGACATCAGGACACACACCTGCAACAAAACTTTTACCTGGATGCAAAAGCATCTCATATCAACCACTCTACTTCATTTCCTGCGCTGGACAGGAAGAGGTCCCCTGCCTCCAGTCCCATTCTGGCCTGTTATTTTTACATTTTTCCCTGACCTTTTTTTCTTTTTAATAGCTGGCCTCATCCTGCTGGCTTCAGGAAAGCCCTTCATGTTTGTTTCCCACCAGCCTGGTCCTGAAAAGGTGCAGCCATACTGAGGCCATTTGTACATACAAATTAAATTTAGTCGCAGGCAATGGCACTGATTATAAAACTGCTGTCCTCAGTATTTGATAATCAAATTCATTATGAGCTTTTTGGTGAGTGTTTAAAGGTTAGGAAAATGACATCCTGGAGAAAACTCAAACTTTAATATTTAAGTTTAATAAAAGTGAAGGGGTTTTGTAAATAACTGCAGTTCATTATTTTGCTCCCTTCAGAAACTGACATCCTGTAAAATTTTCTTTTGCAGCTGTGGTTTGTAGAACCTGCTGCAAAAGAAAATTGCATTGGAAGTAGATTCATCTCTTATTCTGGTTCAGCTTTGTGAGGAATGCTGTGTCTTTGACAATGAGAACACTTATCAGTCACGGCACAATTGGTGAAATGAAAACTTTTTCTTTGTTGTCTCCTTCTCTCATGAACATACACAGTCTTCTGTCTTTGATTTTTTTTTAAAGTAGCATGCTGTGTGCCTGCTGAGCTTTTCAAAAACAGGTCATTTTGTAAAATCAATTTGTAAAAGGACAACTTTGCACCCGACTGGCATTTCACAGTCATCACAACTACAGCTTGGAAAAAAGCCATTTCAGAGCCAGATGGCAGAATGAGGGTTCACAATTGGCCGTAGTCTTTCTCATGGAGGTGGGGGGTATTATTTGCCCCATTTACAAAGTTCCTACTCCAGATGCTCAAGCTCAGCACGTATACCGTAAATCGATCTTTTGGCCTCGGCTGCCTTATTGGCCACGTTTTTGAGCGTGTCTTTGGTCAGCTGGAGCCATTTCTGAATGCTGAAAAACTGCTCCCACCTGGAAAGACTGTGATTGGTTGAAAGTAGTAACTGATGCCCGTGTGGATTTGAGACGTTAAACTGTAGGTGCTGCCATTTGTTGTTTGTTATTTTTCAGGTAATTTACAGTAACAAGGTCATATTAAATGTAATGCACAGCTACTCAGTCTCTCTTATTTCCCCTTTTTGTTGTAGTCATGCTAGTAGTGGCCATTAGAATTTTATTTTTGAGTACTTTTGTTTGGGTCATTGACTTAGTTATTGGTTTGGGTCATTGACAGGAATGGGCACATTAAACTGGCCTTTCATTGTGGATTGGGTTAATTTTATTACAGAAATACTGTAATTTCTATGATTTCTTTATTCTGTATTTTTGTGACCTATATTGTTTTGTGACCATAATTTAAACCCTGTTGTCTGGCATATCCTTCATTTATTTTCCAAAATTTTCCACCAATATGATTTTTTTGGGGTAGGGTTTAAAGGGTTAAACATGAGCCAGTATCAGACTTCTTATCTCCTTTAATGTTTTGTGCTGTATGTCAGGGCTGAAATTGGCATCCGGTTCCAGAATGCAAATTTACAAAACCATCCTTTTTCATTAGTGCAAACTGGCCCTTTTTGAAGGAAATCCAAACCAGTGCCATCTGCTGCATCTCAGTTGGGTCACGGACACAGCTGCCGTGCTGGTCAAGTCAGCTGACATGTGGGCTCCTCATCAACCTTCATTAGTGCGCTTCCGGTACCATGGCCTGATTAGAGGTGTACCCCTTTCAGTGTGTCTGAGTTTGACCCCTCGTGGATAAAAGTTTTTGGATGCTTAAGAATTTAAAAAGATTTAACATGTGCAGTTTTATGACTTGAATATCCACTTGGTGTTTTTATAGTTATTCAGTGAATACTTATTAAAATTCCTGTAGAAGCCATCCATTCACAATAATACCTTGTACCTATTCACTTGTCCCTGACAAACCTCAGGACCTAATAAATAAATAAAAAGTAAATAAAAGTGAAATTCTTCACATGGGAGATATTGCATTTAAGTAATTTAACTGCCACTGTTATCCAGAGCTACTTGTGCAGGTCACAACAGCAGTTAACACAGGTTATGCTGTCTGTTATTCTGACTAACAGTGCCTTTTGCAAAACAAATATAACTGAGACATTGACAGACATAAAAACCAGACTTTTCTTGGCTTTGTTAAACAGAAGAACCTGCCTGAATGTCATCTTGGACATGTGCCTAGCTGCAACACTCCATTTGGCACAGTGTGCTACACCAAATATTAGCAATTAATCAGCTAAATTATATTCTAGGAAACCTTCTCCTCAGCCAGTTAGTCTGAATTGGTATGGCAGAGATTTGTGGCTACTGGCCTGTACTCACAGGAATTCTGCATGTCTTTACTAATCAAATGGACCTGTGCTTTTCAATGTGTGACAGAAATCAATGCAATATGCTCTTAGAGATGAAGGTTCTATCTAGAATGCTTACGGGTTCTTTGGTTGATCTCCTTGGCAACGTTCTTCCTTGAATCTGATATCTCAGGGGGGTTCTAAATACAAGCTTTTAGGGATGTCAATATCAAAAAAGAACCTTTGAGGGTTCCCCAGAGGGACAGACATTTTATTTCCGGTTGGATTGTACTGTAAAGTTGCAGCTGTGTCTACCAATAGGATAGACTCTGACTTCATTTAAATTAATCTAGAATGTCAAATGTCAAACTAAGTACAAAAAAATTAAAAAAGCATATCTTTTTCAGTTGATATTTGATATGGTCTTTAGCGAAAAGCTAATCAGTTATTTATTTGCTTCACTGCTAGAAAGTTCATCGCTCCAGTGTATCACAGAAAATTGTTAAACTGTTAACAATGCAGTATTCCCATTAAACATGTGCCTAAAATACATTATTTCCTAATTTCCTTGTTCAAAGTAGTGTGTGTAAAATCATGTTTGCCTTTTTATAAACTTTTTTTTATTCACTTGAGCTGAATAATAGATGTTCCTAGCATTTTTAGAGAACTGCATAAGTCAACATCAACCCAAAGCAGAGAAATAACAGCACCATTGATCACAACAGTACTGAAAACCATAATGTGCTCTGGCCCTCTCTGGGAACCACATTCTCTTATATAGAGGAAACACGAGGAAAGCACAGCAAGAATAAAAAGGATTTTTAAGCATTAATTAAATTTACCTTCAAGCACTCTGTCAACAAAAACGGATATAAGTAGATATATTTGTCTACAGTGCTTTTCCCTCAAGCATGAGAGCTTCTGTAAACATAACCAAACAATGTCAGGACATATTCATTTAAAAATGTTCAGAAGCAAACTGATGAGATGGTTTTGTATTCGTTATTGTGTAACACCAGAAACAACTGTGATGTCTTCGCATTCAAATTCGCTACTGAATCGAATCCACAGATCTGTAGTTGTTAATTTGCTAAGGATGTGTGAGCAACAGGGGATAGTGATTTGGGAAATGATCTTCCTTAGCTTCAAGAAAGAAAGTTAACTGTTCAGCATAAATCATGAGAGTCTACATCACGTATTGGGACCTTTTCAGATTAAATGTCCCAAAGCAATTAAGTTTGCCAGCTGGATAGTTTATCATAATCAATCTCCAGCTCGAATGGACCCTCTCTACAAAATGTGACATTTTCTGCCAAATAAACCACCATGTATCAAATGGCATTTACCTATATATGGGCTGAATGTATCCATATATCTGATGTTAAATATATTTGCCTGCTGATAACCAAAAAATATAGCATCAAGTCTAAACATGCTGATGGAGTAAAATGTCTGCTAGTATTGCATTTCTCCACTGATATTTAATCTCCCTCTGTGAGCGCTAATTGCACTATCAACATTTTTGTCATTATTTTCATGCATGCAGAATCTTAAGTGTGGAATGGGAACATGACAGCATGCATGGACTGATCTATTTAATTAGCTTTGCTCCCTTATGTGTCACATGGTTAATGGTGCATAATGACAAAACTACAAATATGTATGTGTTTGGAGCGGTTTTTGAGCATGTAAAAAACCAAGAAATGCTGAAGATTTTCTCTCAATGTGGTGATCAGGATTGGCACCAATGTCTTTTCTAAAAATTCAGATGAAGGGAATTCTCAGTGTTATTGCAAGATAAGTCTCGGCAAAACATTTGTGCTGACTCTGCTAGGAAGAAATGAAGCCTGAGATGAGAAAAACAGGGCACTCTTCTCTCTGATCCCTTCAATTTGTTTTTCACCAGAAATATATAGGTAGCTGGAGCGTTTGGTTTCATGCAATTCTTCTGCAGAATTTATCACCAATACCCCCCCCCCCAGTTCTGAGCTTGCAGTTTTCCCTGTTTACCCAGCAGGTGCCTGCCATCCGTTGAACACCCTGTTGTTCATCAGCAGTAGACAACTCCAGTCTACCCCCAATTGTATTTGCTCAGCTAGTGAATTGGCTGCAGACAGCAAAGGTTACACGTACAGACTGAACCACAGTAAAATGTTCCATGCAGAAATACATTTTCAGCTGTTGTCAGTGTAGCATTAAATTTAGCTAAAATTATTATTAAGACTAAAAAAAAGGAGAGCCGAGACTGGAATGGAATCCAGAAACACACACCGCCTTTTTTTTTTTTTTTACCTTGCCCTAATGTAGACTATCCGTTAATGATGGGTAGCCATCAAGGGGAAGTAGTAATTGAAAAGCAACACTGAACACTGGAAGAAAAGCACATTTCGTGACAGAGCCCAGAAATAGTGGTAGCAGTTAACAGAGTATAGCTTGTTAATGAAAGGTTTCCTTTCACATAGTGACCACTGACACTTTGTGCTAAGCCAATTTAATGGAGAGCCTGGATTCAGTTCTGCTTTCTTACCCCTGTGACAGGCGGGAGTGGCATTCCCGTTGTCCTAAGTCACATTGATTCTGTCTCGTTTGACTGCGCGCTCAAAAGAATTAGCCAGCGTGAAATGTAAACAGGTTTACTTCAGTTATTTCACCAGAGACAGCACACCTCAATTAGCAAATGTCTTTAAAAATGGCTGTTTCTGCACTGAGAACTGACCTTTGTTAAAAAAAAAAGCTTGTGTAAGGCAAATCCCTGATGGATTCCATCCACTTCGTTTGTGACAGGCTTACTGTTAAGGCCACCTCATTAGAATACTTGAAGGTCACAGGAACATGTTCTAGTTGGTACCCACACTCCAGTGAAGGAAGGCTCGAGCTTGACAGTCTGAACGAGGGAGGAGCATTTTCTTTCTCCCAGACTGTCTTAACACTAGAGAAGGTTCTGGGTATTATTTCCAGCAAAAGTTCAGTTAAGAAAAGCAAGGAAAAATGGGAAAGCATCCATCGGTATGTGAATTGCATTCAGTGGCATGCTGTGCATTGCAATTTAACTAATCTGTAAATTGCAAACATTACACACAGAAAAGACCAAAGAAGGCGAATAATGACTAAGAATGAGAGATATATTCTGATAATGAATTTTTCTAATTATTACGACTGTTTTGTAAGGATAAAAGCAATCACACACAGAATTAATTGTAAAATGCACTTTAAAAATATTATAGATTACTCTAGTCCTGATGTACAGTATAATGGAATAAGAGTTTAGTGCAGGGATGTTGCTAGACTTTTAGCACTACTGGTGCCCACAGCCTCACACTTGGAATTTATGATACATTTTTAAAAACTAGTTACTTTTCATGATCATTTACTGGGGCACAACAAATTATTACTGGGGCACGTGCCCCAGTAAATAGGGTCTGGTGACGCCCCTGGTATAGTGAATATGAGACCCAGCTTAAAAAAATGTGACGAATAATGATGGAATTCAACCGTTCGATTTTTTGAGAGGAATGAAGTCAAAAGAAGGTCTGATGATGGACACTGATTCTAGTCTCTCCACAATCTCTACAGATAATCAGCACCACTTCCCTTCAATCATTAATGAGTCACTCATTAAAATGTGATATTTTTATGTATGGATATAGCACTTTTCAGTTACTGAATGGCCACAGAGAAATTGACTGGATCCTGCCACTGAATTAAAATATGTCAAGCGTAGGACTCTTTCTCAGATCATATATTATCATAATTCTGAAGGAAAAATACTTGGTGATGAATTGCCCCACGTTTTGTCATTCCACACCAGAGTGTGTGTAAGTCACCCTGTTAGAGGCGATTAAAGAGGAAAGCAATTAAATTAAACTGGAAGTGATAATGCTGGCTTATAAACCATACTTGAAATTTCAAATGAACAATTTCTTTGCAATCATTTTACGGATGAATGTGTTTTCTTTCCTGGGTTTTTCATCACAAAAATATTTTCTCATTTTCATTTACAGCATGTGAATTATCACTCTCTCGAGTCACGTTGTTATTTACATTGAAATGTGCAATATCGTCACGGCTGGTTTCCACAGGCTTTCATGAAATGCATGACAAGCTCCTCCGAAGAGTCACCCTGAAGCTGTGCAGATATGACACAAATAACACATGAGCGAGCCAAGATAATGGCCAGATTGTAAACTGTGCTGATGGATGGGTAGATAAATCTTTTGAGTATAATATGTGCCTGCAAGAAAGGCACCGTCTAGATGCCAGGTGACTGGATAGTGAAAGATTGATTGGCAAATCAATTCAAGGAAAGCAGCGTTCTTTTCACTTTGTGGGATCTCCATTCCTCGTATACTGATGGCATTTTTTGGCCAGAGCTTATTCAATTTAGCACACCCACTTACTCCATAAACAGTAATGAAAGATTATGAAGCCGCATGAATTCATGATAGGCTAGGATATGATAGAGTGGTTTAATGACAGGAGATGGAGGTACCATTTGCTACCAAGACGTGACTAGAGCTGGACCAACCATTGTGTTTTGCTGTGAAAGATACATTTCTTTTCATTGGTTCAAAGACTGAGAGTTAATTGTGGCTCCCCCTGATGGTGGTTCATGAAACTTCAAACAAATCCCTACGCCACACTAATTTCTCTCCTGCACCTCAGCAGTTCTGCTTATGTCCTTTCTCCATCTACAAACATCTGTTAAAATCCTACTGGAGACCTTGGTCCTTTTGTCCTTTCTCCTCATCCTGGTAAATTACCAAAAGTATACCTATAACTCAAGGATTCTCATTCTGCCAACTCTAGTTTGGTCACAGATTGCTGTTGCCGGAGGGACAGTGTCCCATTACTTTCTGAGGTGGGGAAATTGGTCAAGTATCTACTGTTTTGAAGTTCCTGACAGACTTGGTCAGTCTCAGGGTTAGAAACCTACAACATTTGAGACCCTTTTACTACAATGTTTTCATGCTAACATATCAACTTGTCATTGTACTTTTTTTTATAAGTCAGTTCATACAATCATATCTGGCTAATCAAAACTTTGAGCAATAGCAGTGCCATAGTTAGCTATGATCTTCCATTGGGACTTGTACATTTTCACACATTTACAGCAATTAAAAATTACAGCATATTTGTTCTACATTTGGAAAGTATGATTTAAACTAACATTTACAGTTACAATTTTAAATTTCAAACAGGTATTTTTGTCAAGGCTTTCATTCCATATATTTCCTCTGCACTGTCTGTATTCTATGCTTCTTGATTTTGAGCTGTCCCTATGGACTGTGGATGCACTTTATTTCTTTTTTTCGCAACCTTAAAACAAATAAAGATTATACAAGAGCAGTTCTCCCCTTGGTGTAGTGTAACTGGTTGGGTGGAGAAACAGGGGTGCCAAGCAAACCTTGATTTCAGGCTGCCCTTGTAGACTGAGGGGGACACTTAAGCTCTGGCAGCCACACTGAAACACTGAGAAAGTTTCAGAGAGTTTTCCGTTCTCACCTGAGGGGACGGATTGGACTAATTTAATTTGGAGTGCACTGTAATTAGAGACACACGCCTGGGGATTGATCATCCCCAGCTAAGCATAGTCAATCAATTTTAAGTGTTTGTTTTTTCCCTGCAAACACATTCCAACAAGTACATAAATCACAAACATTAATGAAATAAACTGTTTGCATTGAAGATGTAACTCTTTCATTTATTTGTAAGTTAAATCCAGACCAGTGCACAGGGAAATACCAGCCATTTGTACTGATTCATAGGTAGATTTGTCAGAAAACAAAAACATCTCTCAGAACTATAGAATCTTCAGAGATCTGCTGTAAAGATAGTGGGACCCTCACAGGGTTGAGAAAATAAAAGAAACATTATATAAGAAAAAATTTTTTTCCTTATTTTTTCCCAGTTTCCCCAACCCAAATGTTCAGCCGAACTTGTTGGCCTCACCGCAGCACCCGCCCTGACAGATGTGGGAGGAGAAGTCGAGCATGTGACTCCTCCGATTCACATGACGACGCTCTCGCTTCTTTTCTCGCTGCAGCTGCAACACTAACTGCACACTGCCTATGATGTTGGAGGAAGACGTAGTCAGTGTACAGTCGATTCATGCCACCACAGGCACCCAAGCTTGACAAGGAGGGCGCTATTGTGATGAGACCAGCTGAGCAAGTTTAGCTGGTTTACCCCGTATTGAACCCCACTAGGGCTTGACAATTATTGCCTCACCAAGGGGACTTCTAACCATAGCTGGCAATGGTGAGGCCGGGGATCAAACCCCCGACCTCAGGGCCAGAAATGACTTTTATTTATAAGTAACTAAACCACAATTAAAAAGGAAACGGCATGTTTTCTCTTAATGTCAATACTAATTACATACAGAAACAGACTTTACGCCATCCATGGGGGAGTTTTAAAATGGAGTGGTCATATTAGGTGCATTAAATCATTTTATAATGGAAAAGATTTATATGAACTACAAGAGATGCATATGAAAGGGTGTTCTATATGGATTTGAAAAACACCATTAAATATTCATAGATATCAAAAATACACTTGATTTCAGCAAAAATGGTATGCCTTGTTCCATTTTCAGTACTAATAAAAACTTAAATGCTTTTTTAAAATATATTTTTCAGAAAGCCATAGTATGTTTGTAAAACACAGGTGGTCATTGAAGTCCATGTGCAATACAAAGTAATTTAGTATCTTATAGTTTTCATGTAAGAAATATATAGAAATAATGAGGAAAATGTTGACAGTGATGGGTTTGATGGATCTTTATTGTGGAATATAAATAGATCAAACATTTATGCCCGTCCAAAATAATACCCAACCTTTTGAGAATGGTAATAAAAAGCCTACACAAATGTGATAAACCATTTCAGAACGGCTAAAGTACATTGATGCCTTCAGGCCAGTTTCATAAAGTTTGGAAGTTTAAAAGCGTCTCTGAGACAGTTTGTGCAATTCATTGATCTCACCCTTACAGTGGGCATTTGTTTGTTGTGGAATAGCAATCCTCAGATCTGCATGTTGCTAAATAGTGCTCATTACTGTACGCTAATCAACATTATTGATTTTACAACTCAATCGATATGGCTTGTGGAAAAACAATTCCTGGTTCCTGGGACGTAATTTTGAGGTGCTCATATGTAGGACCTGCCTTCCTTTCTTTCTTCCTAAATCAGATCATGGCACCTGAGGGCATTCCCCTTTTCTATTTATGGCAGGATCAATACTCCTTTACACAAATGAAATTTCTCCCTAATAGGATCAATTTCCTTTTCTGGATGGCACCACCCCCAGGAGACATTTAACCAAGGGTTACTGCAGGACATCAGGTTTTCCCTCTTTCCATACTGTCCCAATGCATAGATCTGGTGGTGGGGGGGGGGTTCTTGATATCTTCAAGCTGTTGTGTTGATATGCATTACAGCGTGGATGCTGCCTGTGGCAAAGTGTAAGATTGAGATATGGTCCTATAGAGCAGGTGACTAATCCCCGACGCTGTGGAAGCCTGGACCTCAGGCAGGCTGTGACTGGCTTGCTTAACACTGTCAAGCAAGCACCCGTGATCAGATCTAAGAAACCAGGTGAGGTGCGTTTGCTGTGCAGTCAGTACCTGATTTGATTGACGCTAAAAGCACGGCGGACCCTGTAGGTCTCTGGTACCAGGACTGGACGGCCCTTTGGGGCCGGCTGAAGCTCTGATGGTTTTGTTTCTCTGAACGTCCCTCCACTCTGCTGATAGATTTTTCCACTTCAAGTGCCAGATCTATCAATTTTAAAAGTTTTTGCACATTGCAATTTCAGTGACATTATTTGCAATTGGAGGAAATGCTCTCGTAGCCTTTTTGCATTTGCAAAAATAAGGTTTGCACATGCTAAATTTCTCAGTAAATCAGCCCTTAAACCATTCCTCTAATGGACTCTCAAGCATTTTATCCAGTGAAAGCACTTCTGTCCTTTCATGCCCTTTGCACAGTACATCAAAATCGTGGAAACTGCCAGAGTCAATTGTAGCTAAGAGTCTCTCGACACAAAATTAGCTGTAGCATCACCTACAGAGGACTGGCTTCAGCTGGCTAGGTAGTTTGGCTGGGATTGGTGCAGATCTCCATTGCTATAGCGGTCTGATTCACCTAGTGGACAGGCAACGTAAAAAGAAATATCTGATAGCCAGATAAATAAAGGGTACCGAATGTGCTGGTGTGCTAACAGCCAAACAGCGACCCTGCAGGGGTTTTAAAGCTTGACAGTTTTGGATGTATAGTGAGTGGTTCACCGCTGAAATACATCCTGCTAATGGAATGGGCTGACTGGAGCAGAGATTGACCGCCAGCTAATTTGCAACAATTAAAAAAAAAAAAAAATATGTACTGGAGTTGACCTGGGCCAGAATCCCTGTGCTGACCTGTGGACACCTTCTTGAGTTCATACCACAATGAATTTAGGCCATCCATAGGGCAGAAGGGGACTAACTCCCTGTTTGGTAGGTGCACATCATGAAGCAGCCACTTTGTGTCTAGACAAGATGCACCTCCAACAGGATTTTAAGGGTTCAGGTTAGTTCAGGTGTTTACTTCAGTGCAAGGCTACTTATCTCCAGGTCCTGAGGGTCACAGTGTCAGCAGGTATTTGCTACAATCATGAACTACAAAGCCTGACTACACAAATTAATTTATCTCCTTTGTTCAGGAATTAAGCTCACTAGTAAAATCAAGTATCATAGTGCCTGTTAATTCCTGCATATACTGTGGTTCTTAGGACCTGGAGTTAAGTAGCTCTGGTTTGGCATGATAACAACCATTATATTTTTGATAAGCTATCCTTGACCAGTTATATAAACCCAATGGTGATCAAGTATGTTCTGGATGCTTAACCCAAGCATAATGACTGGCCATTCTATTCTATCATGGCAGAGCAGTCTTAAGGGGGGAGTCAGCTGGAGGTCTACAGACGACATTGCCAAGAGAGTAAGTTGACATTTTCAAATGCTTTTGAGAGCTTCGCTGACATTTTTGCAGCTTGGCAACTATCTGTGGATGTAACCATGCTTCAAGACATGATTATCCCATAAAATTTGATAAAATCTGATTTTTGGTGAGTCTGTGTTCTCATCAGACACAAAAAAATGAGTTTCCACTACGAATTTATAGTTCTCAAATTTTAATCATTAAAATTCAGAAAGCCTACACAACCTGGACACTGACAGATTCTATAAATACCTGTCTAAATGGGAAATGGAAAAAACCCCACCAGCAGCTAGTTAATCGTGTCACTTGTGAATTGCAGTCAACTCTAACATGTAATATTCATGTTATACTCATCTGCCACTGTAACATAAAAGCACAGTGATATACCTCAATAGATTCTCTCTATCAAAAATACATAAATAAAAAAAACCTGTAATATGAAGGAATTGCCTTTGGGAACAATTTGGGCCTCGTTAGACAATGTTAAATAGCTGATACTAACAAAAAACTGCTGCCTGAGAACATCTGTCATGATGGGTTTGCCAAAAATACATCTGTCCTTTTTACTTCCATGAATTAATAAATGCAGGAGCATGTGTTGTATGATTATATTCCTATTCACTGCATAGGGCACTCTAGTGAGTTATTCTCCTTTGATGTTACTGAAATGGCAGGTTACATTAAAACTATCCTGGCTTTGGCTCCACATGTTAATTTGAAATACTCTTTTTCATTGAGCTAGATCTGTAAATAATCTAGACTCTGTATGACCTTTTCATAAAATGTCACTTGTCTCTGGCAGGGCTTCAAACGCACATTCACAAATGGGCTTTGATTGTACATAATTAGACTAAGTGAGATGCTGTGGAACATTGGGTCAGGAGTGACTCAGGGCTCTGATTGGTGCTCTGGGTGCACTCAATCTTGTATGTCAGATGCGCTGCCCTGTGTGTCGGGTGGAAGGAGTTAGCGCCTGATTTAAACGCTAATGCCCCAGGTCATGTACAATTCCACCCATTCTGCACACTGAAAGACAAACCCTCATAACTACAATGAACAGAGGGAGAGAGAGAGACAGACAGAGAGAGAGAGAGTTCTTACCCAGTGAGAACCAAATATAACGCATCCTCTGACTGGTGCAGAGAATTATTGTGCAATCTCCGATTGGTGAAGAAGATTTGTTCACTGTTTCTGATTGGTGCATAGGAAGTGTGCAGGGATTTCATGGAGGGTTTGGCGGGGGAGGGGGGTGTTAGCGAATGGAATCACGATGAATCACACTGACTCTATAGCATTAGCAGTCTCACTGAAAACATACCATTAACTTGGCTGCATCAGTGACGATGCTGTCACACTGCCATTCACCTGCTGGAGTTAACATTAGCAAGGACGCTGAAACTCTGTGACTTCAGACTCTGGAGTTAGCATTGACAGTCACACTAAACCAAACTGTTAAGTCGGCTGCATTACTTTGCATGATTGGCCACATTGGCACACTGTGGCTCACCTGCTGGAGTTTGTATTAGCAAGGACAGTGAAGCTCTGTGACTGGAGTTAGCATTAGCATTGACAATGAAGCCCTGTGACTGGAGTTAGCATTAGCAATGATGCTGAAGCGCTGTGACTGGAGTTAGCATTAGCAATGACACTGAAGCCCTGTGACTGGAGTTAGCATTAGCAATGACGCTGAAGCGCTGTGACTGGAGTTAGCATTAGCAACGACACTGAGGCCCTGTGACAGGAGTTAGCATTAGCAGCCATACTAAGCCAAACCATTAAGTCGACTGCATAAGTCTGCATCACCTGCTGGAGTGAGCAGAATCATGTTGTTTGTCACAGCCAGTTCCTCTGACCAGAAGCTCAGATAATGGCCCTGTTAATGCCACAACACATCATGTGCAGATCTGTCATACTCTTTAAAAATTAAGGCAGAAAAACAGAGCAGCTTATTTTACTGCAGGGACATACCAAGATTTAGAAGACTATAATATTTAATTTACCATTAATAAGATTTATTTTGAAGGACGACTTATTTATATTTTGGCTCCAATCAATTGCATATCAGACTCATAAAATAGCCTTTCCCTGAATAGAAACAGCATGTATGGAAACCAGTGGTCTCCATTTTATACTATCAGGACCTTAGACATACAGCTTCAGCCAGTCAAAGCCCTGAAAGGCCAGTCAGGGAATTGCACACGGAGAGGTGGAGTTGAATTAATGGGTACAAATCAAGTGAAACGGTTTACACACAGCAGTTTCATCTTCAATAGAGCGAATTCACTTAGGGATAATGCACCTGAGATTTCATATCTAAGCCTGGAGTGGAGACGTCATACAGAATGGATTGCAGCTATTCTCCCAATATTAGATCAGTGATATGATCCAGAGCCTTAGAGAGCCAATGCCTACCGTTGAATTTTCCCAGCTTCCAGCACCACTAAACCACCATTCTCTCTCTGGGGTGCACTGTCGGATACTCTCTAAAACAACGATTTTAAAATCAGGGATCTCCTTTCTATGTTACACGCATACACAACTTTCTCCAGCTTTCATGGATGGTCTGTTGTCATTTAGTTGTCATGTCCCCACCATGGAGTGAGTGCACTAAATACTAAACCGGCAAGTAAAACAAATCATCCCTTGGAAAATTACTCTGACTAATCAGACTTTAGGAAGCCAAGGCTGGGAAAGTCAACACAGTAGTCTAATGTTCTATCCAAGATCAACATCTGGAGTGACGTCTGAGCACTAGTCTCTACTCTGCTTAAGACAGAGAGGTTGTATCAGGTCCAGCATTAATTGATCTGGCCTGAAACTCTGTTGCTAACAAGCGCAACCTTGGGGGCTTGTAGTAGCCAGAAAGCTGTGCCCAAGGCAATACCAGGGCTGATTGCCAACTAGCCTAAGCAAATGTGTTCCTATAGGCGAGGTTGCTGTTGACTACAGCTGTTTGAAGAGACAAAATATTGTCCACTGTTGAATAAAAGAGGGCATCCTGTTTATTCTACCAGATAATCCTGATAGATCTACCCAGGAAAATGTGTGTGTGTTTATTTACTCTGCCAGTTGAACAGCAAGAACTCATCCACTTGTCATTGTTCTCTCCAACTTTATTCCATTTGGAACAGGTCTGTAGATAACCTGTACAAAAGAGGTGGACAAAAGAGTGTTCAAATAGTTATTTGACTAAGGGTCTCAGATTTTGTGTGAAAGGATTTTGTGTGTATGAAAAGAAATAAATTGAACATAATGTCTAACAATTACCCGGCCAGGTTGTGCTGTAGTCAACAGCAAGCCAAATCGCAGTCCATTCTTTTCCACAAAGCAGTGGCTTTGTTTTGAAGTGACAGCAAAGAAAATCAATGAACTAGTCAATTGGAAAGAGGACAGCACATTAATGAGCAACCTTTCACTTCAGCAGGAAGACTGCTTCTCATCAGTGTCTCACAGACCTAGATTAGCTGTCTTGGACTGCAGAGGTGTCATTCGCTAGTTCTGCTTGGCCACAGTGTCTGCTGGTTTTTGGTGTGTTTCTGCATATATTTGATAAAGCTGATTCATTGATCGGCTAAAAAGGCCACAGACCTTTTCGAGGCACAGACCGCCCGCTGATTGAAAGGAAATGGCAAAAACCTGCAACAGACAATTGAAAGTGTAGTTTTATGTGTCTGAACGTCACCAGTCATCAAGGGCCACGTTTACAGTGTGGTCCTCATGATGTCATAAATACAATCACAATAATTTCACCTTTATTTGTCCAAATGCTTGCACACTGCACCTATTGGGCCATTTAATATTTTAAATGGTTCTAGGTCTTCGAAATATCCACTGTACACCTGGACAAATGTTTTCTCCATGTAAATACTGTTTTTAAAATGAAGACACAGTTCAGAAGAACCTCATGAATAGACACAGTGAGAAAATTCTAAATTCTGTACATTGCAGGTATCCTCCATCATGTTTTTATATTACTAAATTAGGTTTTTGTGTGTCATGTGACCTGTGTGGAATGTTTCATTTGTGATGGGGAAGTTGTTTGGCAAAATGACATATTCATGGAATGTCATAATGTTCAATTCACAGCTGAATATGATTATATCCATTACATTTTCCACTGTTCTCAATGTTGAGTCAGTAACATTTCAGATGTCCTCTTAATATAATTTTCTTGTTTTTCTGACGGCTTTGTGGGTATAAAATCAATTTTAATCAGTTTGGAATTGCCCGAGCCACTACATCACAGAAACATGTGAGTGATGAAAATGTTTCAGGGCTTAGAAGATGGATCCATGAACTTATGTGCTCCTGTCTCTGTCTGTGTCTTTTGTGGCAGGAGTGGATAATAACTCAGTCGTGCTGGCACAATTGGTCAGACTGTAACCCACAAATCACTTCAGCCTCCTGGCCAATCACAAGCCATTTTCCCTGTTTCCTGCAGACTGGAATGAATAAAAAAAAAACATCTGGGTTAGTTTAGCTATGAGGAAGGTGGACCGAGATGCTCGCAGGCTGGTCCACAGGGACCAGTGAGAAGAGGAAAGCTTTCCAGAACCTTCCACAACATAGAATCATCATCAATACGCAGGGTCAACTTAACTGGACATGTTTGACATGTTATCAACTGTGGACCGTTTGTCTGTATGTACCATAAAATGACCAATAATCAATTCTGATTTAGCATACATTATCCTTAGCTTCCTCTTGACACGTGTTATTTCCCATGTCTGGAGGTCTCTGCGATATATGGTATAAGGCACCAGAGACAGGTCAGACTTAATGAATGGAGTGAATTTTTCCATTACAGACTTAAGATGCTTCATACAAGAAGTTAATTAAAAAAACATTTATGGAGCAGTTTCTCTCTGAATATCTGCAAAGATCGTTCCAATCCACACGACAAAAAAAAAAAAAACAGTAAATCTCTGAACCTTTTTCAAAATATGAGGGAAGACATACTGAATGTTAAGAGGAGTAAGCAAGAGCAGTGAATAGTTTGAAGGTCCATGTAAAGAATTTAGAGGTATTTTGGTTGGCTTTGATGTTACCAGAACTGATTAAAAATATTGATTAAAAATATTTCAAGCTAGTTTAAAAGTAATTCAAAGAAAAGTATAATGGTCGATTATAAATCTCACGTCGACTCAAGATCAAAATGGACCACAAGGAGAATTGTTAAACAAAGCACTGTCTTTCAAAGTATATAGTTGAACTGAAAATACCTATTAGTCAAAGTGTCTACTGAAGGCCTATGCACACAAATCAGATTAAATACCTTTTTTGTAAACACTATGGCTGTTTTACCATTTTGCCTGACACTTAACATGCTTCAGTAAATGTACTGCATGTATTAATGGCAACTATATATAATGTCAGTTAAAGAATTTGCCCTTGACAAGGGCATCTGGCAAGCATATATATATAATAATGCAATTTAATTTAATGTAAAAGGCACTGGCAGTTTTATCCCTGCAAAGTCAAGGTCCGGTGCACAAGGGGTGAATTTCTTTGTCATAGAGTAAAATGAAGCTCTGATGCATACAGTGTTTCATCCAGGTTCTAAGACATTCAGATCATAAAGAATCGTTCAGGCTTTTGTTGCTTGAGGCAAAAGGCATTTAGGGACTAATGCGTCCACCGAAAACAGGCTACGAATGAAAATGGCGTGCCGCTTTTGGAGAAACGCAATCATGGCTCTTCTGGTGTCTCCTTGAACGTCATCAAGAGACCCCAGAAAGAAATATCGTACGCCACATCAGCACAGTGGAGGATCATGACGCAAATATTGTAGGATCAAAGATTTTTCTTCCTGTCCTGTCAATGTTCTTTTCTTGTTTTTTGGCATTGAAGTCTCTCTTTTTTTTTTTTGTTACTTTAGAAGAAACTTTTTTCCCTATGGCAACCTGGCAGAGAGGTTATTGATTGTGGACAGAAGTGAGCAGAATTATAATCGGAGGGAACGACCTGAATGAATGGAGGGATAACATATCTGATGTTGTGCTCAGTGAAAACGGCTGGCAGGTTTTCACCAGGTCCTCCTACTGCAACTGTCAAACACAAGATGGAACCTCCCTGTGGTCCCAGCAAGCTGTCTCCCAGATCATGTGACCGCAACAATCAGATGTGAAAGCTCCCAGTGGAGCACCTTAAGCTCCATTCATAAACATGTCAGTCACCACTGTCAATCAAAGAGAGTGGTTACTGTTTTGGAAATTTCACTTTGGTACGACCTGAAGCTCCTGATGTGTCTTCGTGATGAAGAATCATTTTCTGTGAAGTAACATTTACTAGTTCCTTGCTGGTGGTGTTTGTGTCACTGCAAACATTGCAAGTACTTGTACGGTGCATATTGTTCAGTGAAATGAATGGAAGTGAGTTGGAAGTTACGACCGGGCGTTAATGAGCTGTCACAAGATTTGGTTTGTTTGGAGCACAGAATGAACAGTAACGGCTTTACCCCATTCAGGTAGACACATGAGAGGTAAGGAAGCTCTAGCACTTTGAGTTTTAACAAAATGAAATGCCCCTTTAAATTGATGTACTTTATGAAATAACCACCTCTAAGAGATACTGGGTATGCAGGTTTTCATTGTTTTTCAGTGCTTAATTAACCAATGAAAACAACTGATTATATGGCAAAGCAATTCACACAATTAACTAATCTAACCTGGTTTCTTGAGTTTTGAGTTGGTAGCTGGTTTTAATGTGAAAACAAAAGTCAGCAGACCCTGCAGCCTTCTGGGACCAACACTATCAATTGAATTATCAGATGAGGGAGTAAAATTTTGATGGGACCAGGTTTGTTTTTTTGTTTTTTTCCTTTTTTTCAGGTGGGTGTTATTTTGGAAATGCTGTGGCAGGCCTCACCCCCCTGCTGCAATATTTCCAAGGCTTTTGCTTTGACTCTGGCAGTTTTTATTCTCACACTTGGGCCTCCCACAGAAACCCACACTTGCCAGTTATAATGATCTGTGACCTGAAGCAATTGGAGCCCAATTGGTCTGATTGCAGTCAGCCTTAATTTCCATGATTGGGTGGAACTCATTGCATGAGTTAGCCTGACTTAGCTGACCGGTAACAGCTGGGTGATACAGGCTATATTTCCTGACAGATTCCAGTCAACTGAAAAATTTACATTTTATCTGGCTCTCTGCATTTGGATGCCCTTTTCCACAAGTCATTTCACATGTCAGGAAGTGCACAGAGAAAATACTTAAGTCTTCTTTACTTCTGAGGATACATTTACTTGAAGAGCATTTTGACTCTCTGAAGTAGATGAAGTTAAGGTGGTAGCAAAAAAATGTGTAGACCATGTCTAAGTCTACAGTAATTTTTCACTTAAATTTAATACGAGCACAACAGGTTTGGCATGTTGCCATTTGTAGTTTCATTAATCTCTTCATTTTATACAAATGTTTTAGTGCCAGTGCCCAAATAGGACCCACTTGATTTCCTCTCTCAATATTTCAATCAATTAAAAATGGAACCCCATTTAAATTAAATCATTTGACATTAAGCACAAACATTTGAAAATGTGTTGATTGTACTGATTCAGAGTCAATGGATGTGAACATGGTACATTTATTTTTCCTAGAACACATTCTCTTTGAGGTGTAATGTGGCCTTAAGAGGGATAATCATTCTCCAACAGACAAAAAGTATACAATTAAGAACAATTATTGGGTTTTCAGTGTGGTTGGAACGAAAACACACAAAACACAATCAGTTTGATACCCACTGCCTTAATATTTTCCATGAATACAACTTCCCTCACCTTACGGCTGGCTGGCAATTCTCACCACTTCTCATGGAAGCTTTATTCAGGTTTTTTTGTGAAATGAATGGAAGTGAATTGGAAGTTTGGATGAGGCCTAAATTAACTGGCAGGATGACCAGAAAACGATTCTACCTCATTCATGAAGACACACCAGGGGTAGGGAAACTATAGGACTTAAGGCATAACCAAAGTGAAATGCCCCTTTAAACTGTGGCTCAGTGACATGGTCTAAGATGACACGAAGCAAAATTGAGGATGACATTGAGGAACAGAGTTGACAGGCGGTGCTGTCTTCGTTGGGAGGGAGTCTGGGGACAGGTTGACTGCACTCTCATAGCTGCTGTGCTGTCTATAAAAAGGTCCCTCTGTGTTCAAGATTGACAGGCAACGGAAAGGAGCACTTCAACAAAAGAGCTGCAATTGGTCCTGTTGTTTCTCACCCGTGAAATACAAAGTGTCATCTCTTATGTAACGAAAAATAGGAAGGGAATAATTTCATGCCTCTTGACGTGACACCTTGCTGCGAGTCAAAAGCAAAATGGTATTAAGAAATGTGTTTCGCGACAGTGATTATTTTTCCCACTCACTTTGTACACAGTTTGTACTCGTCATATGTACAGTACAACATATACAAATACAACGTATTTGTATATAGCGCACTGTTGTTGTACCCTTGAGCAACGTGCTTAAACTGAATTGCTTCTGTAAGTATCCCACTGTATAAATAGATAATGTGTGCCAACGCTGGCTGTATAAATCCCTGTTGATAAGAGCGACTGCTGAATGCCTAAATATAAAGCTGTAATGTACAGCTTCGTGAGGGCAGACAGCCAAACTGACTGAGCTTGCAAGACACAGTCCTCTAATAAAGCAGTAGATGTGCAAGGAAATCTAATGCTCCACGTTTGTGTGGGTGCAGTAAGATAAACTCAAAATTACCTGGCAGAGCATTGTTCCTTCCAGATATGGTCCTATAGCTCACAATATTTTTTTCCCTCTTGATTTTTCCACGTTTTCCCCAACCTGACCTCAGCCAAACTTTTTGATCAGCCCCACCGGATGACCTCAGGAAGAAGTGACTGTGAACACAGGTCTTCTTCAGTTGAGACCTGGCTTCTTTCCACTCTGCACTTTGCACCACCAATTGCAAATTTCCCCATTCTCCAGCATTCCCCAACTGGAGAAACTTGGCCAGTATTTTATTGGTTCATGTATCTGCAGGATACCATACATGACCACTAGAGTGCAAAGAGGCCAACTAATTATCCTTTTTACCCCTAACCATTCCCGGGTGAGGCTAGGCCAATCATTGCCTAGCCAATGCAGACCTCCGGCCATATCTGGTAATGACACAACTGAGACCTGATCACTCAGTCACAGGGCTTTAATTTCAGAATAAGCTTCTATACAGCATGAGCCAACCCGAGGCCCCTGTTCTGAGCAGTATGATCACTGCAATATACTTTCAGGGTCTCCTTCCAGGTGAAGCTAAATATTACAATGCAATGGAATATCTTACAATACGGCGTCACAACAGAGTGTAACAAAGAGCTGGAGAGTATATGGTCTCCTCTCAGAGCCTTTGTCAGTTTCAGTTTCTACATTAAAGAATACATTTTAGCTTTGGAGGAAGCTTGTCTACTGTGTAACAGATAGGGAAACATGACCACAATTTGTGACATGACACATAAAAAAATATTTATTTCTTGGAGTGAACTGCTCCTCTGACAGTCCAGGAGCATAATTTATCAACCATACTTTTGTGCAGATTTACGGCCCTGAAACCATCATCCCTTACGCTCCTTAGTTTTACACCCTATTTTATTTTAGACTCTTTATACACCCATCTAGGTGGCTCTTTCCATGATGAATAGCCCTCTGTTTTTATCAATGCAAGATGGATAACATATTTTTTGCAATCATAAAACTTGTAAACATGTATGCTGTAAGGTGTTATCATTAGTGAATAGGAGATCTCAATTACTGCTGGTTTATTTGTATATAAAGTTTTTTTCATATAAAAAAGTTTAGGGGAAAAAAGGAACTTTGGTGGCTGAATAGGGCAATAATAAATGCATAAGTTTTATCATATAGAGAGTGCAATTTTTTATTGCTGTGGGGATTTTTTTTGTTTTATTTTTAATTATAAAAGAGAGTTATGCCAATTATAGAATATCTTGAAATGTGCAGAACTCCAGTCATGGAGGCCCGCTGTGTCCACAGGCCTTTTCTGGTCTCTTTTCAGTCAGCATTGTTAATAATGTTTGTGGATCCTTTGAAGCCAATAGATTCCTTACATTGGGCATTCACTGTAGAAAAACCAAAAATCAGCATACATGTACCAGTGCAACAAACCTGTTATGTAAGAAAAAATCTTGGTTGTGTGTCTGTTCAGTGTCTTGACGTAGCTCTAGCTATCTTATGCCCTCTTCTGGTGGTTTCTGGCACCTGATCAGAGCAAATGGGAGAAGGTGAGCAGTTCCCCAATTCATGTCCTTTCCTCTGCTTCAAAACCTCTCAAAACTCACCGGGAAAAAGTGTCATTCATGAAGAATTTACTTCATTTATTCCATGTTAACGTCACAGTTTACCGTCGAATGAGGGCCGCAGCTTTTGAGTGAGAAGCACTGGAGCAAATGTGGAACAGGAGAAAAGAGTGATCTTGTTGAAACTCTGGTCTGCAATCAAGCGAAAGGATGTTTGCTCTACGCACATGCTCTGCTCACGGTGAGTGGTTCTGTTACCATCTGGGTCTATCCAGGTAGATTTTTCTCCCTCTTTTTCTCAACTCTGACTGAGCTTACAACCTCACCAGAGCAGCCATACTACCAGTCTCACGTCTTTCCACACTGCAGCCACGCCACTAATCACACACTGCTTATGTCATCAGCAGATGATGATGTCAGCGCAGACAGAATTCATGCTGCAGACACCCAGCCTGAAATAGAGTGGCCCATAGAGAACGATGAGTCCAACAAACCTATCCGGCCTAATCATTCCAGGTGAGGCTGGGTCAATTGTTGCCTCACCAAATGCAGACCTCCAGCCATACCCTGTGATAGCATGGCTGGGATTTGAACACCCAGTTAAAAGGCTCCCAGGTGAATGCCTGTTCCTGTGAGCCATGTAAGTTTTTTTTCAAATTTTTTTCTCTAAGGAAATTCTGATTTTCAGAAAATCTTTTCAGATGTCTGATGGACAGACGTAGCTATCGGTTGTAACTTTGTGATCCTGTACATGGCATTGTCATGATACAGAAAACACATCACTGAGTAGGAAACAAAAATGTTAAGACCTGAGAATCAGATCAAACCATGGGGGTCAGCGTTTGGATAAATGCAACCAATGGACGAATCATTGACTTTCAACAGTAAAAATCTACCTAGTTCTGTGCATGAATATGCCATATAATTCATGCAGTATCACCAAAGCATAATGCAAGTCCTTCCTTGCAGAGTGCAGCATTGTTGAATACTGTATTTATGGTGGCTCATTGCA
The DNA here is from genome assembly GCA_022829145.1 of Albula goreensis. NCBI lineage: Eukaryota > Metazoa > Chordata > Actinopteri > Albuliformes > Albulidae > Albula > Albula goreensis. The sequence continues at coordinate 7,115,478 of CM040747.1, forward strand.
ACTCACCTTTTTCACTCTTAGAGTGCTTCTGAAGATCTGGAGCTCTTTTGCAAGTAAGTAAAGAGTTCATACAAGGTTTCTGTCTTTGAGACTCCTCGTGAGCAGACTTTATCCACACAGGTCTGTCATTTTTAAAGCACCAGGAGTTTTTTTTCCAGCACTGGTTGGTTTGTAATGCTATTTTATGCATGATATCTTTTATGCCCTCAACAGAGTGGAAAATTAAATCTCAGTACCTCCACATCTTTATTTAATTTAGTTGTGAGCACGTTTTAATTGCATGTTTCAGTTTCTTGGTAGATTTTAAAATGAGAATTAAAAAGGCCCTAATTACAAGAGGCAACCATTTGTCTTCAACTGCTTCTGTCCTCCTCTTTAGCTTCTGCCCTTAGTTCTTCTGCAGTCGTGGCCCCGCTGCTCCCATTGATCTTTCTGCGCTGCCTCTCCGCTCTTCAGCTTCTCTTTAGCACAGGCTTCTGAATGCTTTGTAGTTCTTTTTGAAGTTCCTCCAATTTATTTTCCTTGGAGCAAAACTTTATTTCTAATGTAATTGAAGTAATCTGTCAAGTTTCATTTTAGCTCCATGACAGATTTCACTCGGCCCGGAAATCCCCTGGTAAGTTTGGAGTTGAGCACAAAACTGCTGATAATCCTCATACACTTTTTTCAAAGACAACGACTTTCACTCATAAATAATGCCCGTAATTAATAAACTAAGGCCTAAAATATTGAATCACCATTTCACTGTTAATTATACATGCCCTTAACAATTTTGGAACTGAACTTTGCAAAAAAAAAATATTTTTAGCCCAATAAAATACACAGAGCTACATACTATAAATGTGGCTATTTTTTTTTTTATTACACTCCATATTGTCCATATTATAGTGCTAATTGGTCACATAGACCTTCAGTAATATAAACATATTCATATAAACATTTTCTAAAGAGAGAGGTAGTGATATAAAAACAGATAGGACACCATTAAAACAGGCATAAAAATGTAATTATTTGAGTACAGAGACTGCATGTAAACATTACATCCGTGATCAATGAGCTGTGTGGCACTTGTGCTCTTTGATACATAGGTATTAAAATATGTAATTACCAGCTGCATAGATGGAATTTCATTCATTCAGATGTGCTTATGGGTACGATTAGTGTTTCGTGATTGCACTCTGAAGCAAAATAACTGTGCAGTGACAGGAATGCATCTTGTTCCACATGGAAAATAGTCCACAAGTGATTTTATTCCTCCCTCACTGCACTGTGATTTTATTCACTATTTGCTTTGCCCTCAGCCTCGGTCAGAGTTGATTAAACAGTTCATATTCTTATTGCACAGCGGAGTATTTCACAAGACCAGTTCTGCTACCATTTTTGGCTCTCAAGGGAACAACTGCATTGCCCCACCAATGGATTTGAATGTGCAACCTCTCAGAGACAAAGCAGGTCCATACAAGAGCATGTCTTGTTTGGCTAGGTGAGACTTGGCTGACTGTGTGTCTGAGTTTATGCAATGGTCACGCTTGTTCCCTGGGGCCGGTCTTGAGGAAAGACCTGAGGGAGGAATCCTATCAGAAAGGTCAATTCGATGCTCTTAATTCACAGTTAATCATTTTTGATTCTCACACTATTGGCAATTACCAGACCTATGAATCTGTGGTGTAAGGCAACCTTGCTTTCCACTGAAGTGAAAGTAAATATCTAAGCTTCAGTTGAAAAAATCTTTTTGTTTCTATAAATAGCTCTCACACAAATAACATGTTCATCATCTATTGTGAGATTTGTAAATGGTGACAATTATGTTTTCAAACATGTCAATAAAAACTGAAGATAACAAAATTTTGCTTACATTTACTTTCCTGGATGGAGCTTGACTCCCTGGTTAGGTACACTGCTTATCAAGTAGACACTTTGTCTGAGGCTTATCGTGTTTGGAAACATATTCAAGGGGTCATTTAAAGAGATAGTAATAAAACCTTAGACTGGGACAGTGAAGTTCCATGAATCCCATAAAGGGTGGAGCTACAATGAGCTGTCAAGTCACTGATGTGTTCCAAACACATGTACAATCAAAAGACTGTACGCCACACAGAAAAAACCCCACAGTGATTGGTTAAATTAAGCATGTCACTGACAGCTTATGGCAGCTCTGCCTGTTTTTGTTTTTTCAGGACGGCTCATTTCCATTACTACTGGTTCCCTCTACCTACTATGTACAAATCCAACCCTGAAGCATTGCGAGAGACTGCCATTATAAATGGCACAGCGAGCTGCAGTAGCTGGGTGATGTCAGTTTGCCTCTGGGAGCCTGCTCCTGCCAAGTCACCTGAGGACATCTGCCTGACTGTTTGCGGCTTGTCAGAACAGCGTTTTCCAGACCGACTGCTCTGTGCTGGTGCCTGTTGCCTTGGAAACACGGAAGCCCTGTCTGCTACGTTGAAGTGCCTCTCTAACTCACAGATGACAGGGTCAATGGAAAGAGGAGGTGAAAAAGAGAGTTATCACATCTATCAGTGAGAACAAGGATAAGTCAATAAAATGACAGCTCAACCCAGACGGTTTTTAGAAAGATCAAACACTGTTTTTCTTCCCCATGACTTAAATATTGATCCTAGTACTACATGTTCCAGCCTTAATTGTACTGTGTTGTAAGACTAACGGTTATCCTTCAATAATAAACACTGACAACACCATTTATAGTCATTATTTGCAGGGCTGAACTGTAAGCCTTATGAAAGCTGGGTGGATCCTCATGAGGTTCTGTCTGGAGTAAGGATGGTTTGCACAGTTCGTTATCAAATTTGAACAGTGCTAGGTCCTGCTACGGGACCACAGAGGGTCTCAGGATGGGAAGGATTAACTTAATGGGGATGACCATGTCCCATTGCTCACCAGTGACCCCTACTGGTGAACTTGGCACCCACAGTTTTCCTTGCACAGAAGTACGCATCAGATCTTGTCCACCCCGACTCCTGTTTGTGTAAAGATGCATGTACATGCAATTAAGCATGTACAGGAAGTGACATCACCTGTTTCCGGGCAGTGGGGGTGGGAGAGTCTGCTTGTCTGCACTGTCCACCTGGATTGATAATGAACATAATTTGCGCACACCAGGGGGCAGGAGAAAGGGAGAGAAATACAAATAATACAACAATTACTCCCACAGTACACTGTAAGACTAGGTCAGTGATACTAATTCTAGGGCTTGGGGTGCCACAGGGTAGCTGATTTTTGTTGACACTCTTAATAAGCAACAGCATTTAATAACCAATTAACATAGCTGATCATAGTTTTTGCAATGCAATTTCAGGTGAAAACAAAAACCAGATTATACAGCAGTTTACCCAGACCTCAGACCAAGGGTGAAAAACTCTATTCTTGCTGGTAAGTATGAAAATTTTAATTGGTATGACTGGGCTAAATAAAATAGTTAACCTCAGACTTTGACATGAAGTCCAAAAGTAGAACCAAGTAGAGCCAATGAAGGCTGATTTAAGTGGCAGTATTGAAAATCAGCGTACGCAGACAGCCTTCCATGGCATTGAGTCCGCTGAGTGGAATTACTTTAAATATAATAACTCTGCATTATAAATTTGAATTACATTCGTACAATGTGATTAAAATAACAACACCTGAATACAATGTTATGAATTTCCCCTTCTCCCCCTCTTTCTCTCTCACACTGTTGCTGTGCCTCGCTGCATACATCCCTAGGGGGCGACATTGGACATTTTTTAACATTTTCCACGTCCCTCTTTATGCATTTGTACGAAATGTTTTGGGAAAATTCTAACACAACAAACATGCATAGAGCACAAGACACAACATTCTTCTCAGAGGAGGAACACCTTAAAATTATCATTAAATTCCTTTAAATTATGTTAATGTAATTTATCCTTATTTTCCAGCAGTGTTTTTGATGTGCAAACAGACAGAGGATATAATTTATGATGAAATATAGTTTTAACTCAATCAAAACTCTCTTTAATAAAATATAATTAATATGAAAATGTTAGCTTGTCGGCTACCGGCTCCCCTCTTGGCAGTGTTGCAAGGTGGGTGGGAGCATCATATAACAGCTGTCAGGCTCTTCATAGCCCCTGTAAATTACATAAACTGTTTTTTTTGTATTTCCAGTGAAACAGATGTATTTTGGACAAGCCATAAGAAAGCCATTGAAAAGCTGGTTGAGACAAGGTTAGGAAAGGTTGCTTTGTATGCATGTAAATGGCTCAAAGCCTGAGCTAAGAGAGCGTGTGGAGGGAGTTTGCTTTTGGATAGATTTTATTCAGTGCTCTATTTTCTAGTTTGGTTCGTTACATTTCATTACAGCACAAAACCAGTGTTTCGCAGGCACGCTTATCCAGAATGCCTTACAAAGCAAGCAAGTCAGGGACTCAGTGCTGGAAATCCTAGAGGGAAGTTAAGCCCCAAGTGTCAGAACTGAGAACATAAAACAGGACTGGGACCCTGTGGAATACCCTGCTGAGAAAATACCAGGAGTGGACAAAGTGTACAACTTCTGTACTTGAGTGAAAGTAGAGATACCTTTGGTGAAGCATTACTAGAGTAGAAATACTCTCTACATTTACATTTTTTACTTGACTTTCAGTATAACAGCACTTGCTTTTCAATGTACTTTACGTACTTAAACAGAGCACTTCTACTTTTATCTAAATAATGTTTCACCAAGGGCAGCTCTGCTTTCACTCAGGTACAGAAGTTCTACACTTAGTCCACCACTGGAAAATAACAATTCTAGCACAAATAAGATAATTAAGTTGGCAGTAACAGAATGAGTATAAAAAGTAAAAGCAGCATGAGTATACCAGACCAGGGCCAGAGCAGACAGCAAATGTGACTAGGAAGGGCATAAACACTGGAGGGGGGGCATAAGACATATCAAGGAAGCAGAGTGGAGAGGTTTGGAAGGAGTGTAGGGTCAGATGATCTTTTGGAGGTATTCTGGGGCTGTCCCTAGCAAGCAGCCAGGGACGCTGGCACCAAAGTTTCAAATTCGATGTGAGTTGTAGCAGGTAGTGGACAGAAAAGAGCATACAGGTGACATAAGTGTGTGTGTGTGTGATGTGAGCTCTAAGGCACCTACATTCAATGACAATTTCAACTATATATACTGTATATACATACACATACAGAAAAAATCAAAGAGTCTTTTTTTTCTGCTCACTCATTTATTTTCACATCAGTCCAAATTCAGCTGCTTCATACCTCATTTACTTTGAAAATTGGAGGGAGAATCCCAGTCCTGGAGACACATCTGGGCATTTATTTCAGGTCAGCTCCTACTCTTAATTACTCAATTACCCCAGTTGTTTGCATGAGTTTACATGTTGGCTTAATTTATTGCCAAACTCATGAACAACAGCTGAATCCTGTTGTTAGATACTTATAAAACACAGTTGGCTGTGCTTCATTTTATTAGTAAACCAATGCTGGTTTATACAGCTAATTAATTGATTGAGGCAGAGTCTCACGCGTGGATTCTAGGACAAGCTTTATCACAGAGGTTTAATGTGCATGTTTCAGAAATGAACACATTCACTGGCCTGGAATCAGTATTAAATTGTTAGAAAGCATACACTCTAAACCAGGAGTAAACAAATTAAGCCTCATTTTTATGAAGGTTCTCATTCCGAGCACGTACCTAAGCCCAGTCAGCTAATTGGCAAACTATCTCAATGCATGGCTCCATAGCTCATATGGATACATTCACTGTATCATTGTGAAATGACAGAACCATGTTTGATTTCAATGCTCAAAATCCCTTATTCATTTAATTAGCCCATTCATTTACATGATCAGAAATTTCTGTGATGCACTAATAAATAACAGGTCTTTGGTCTCTATATGTAACATTTACTCTGTTCTAATTTATGCGTGATGCTTATGACTGAGCCACCGTTGGTATCTTTATTAATTAGCTCATGGTAATTAGGAAAACTTAAACCTGCATATACACATTATGAGGAGTAGAGCAGCCCAGTGCTGCGTGGTGATTAGACTAAGTCTAAATGTTGAGTGAGTCTTTAAATGCCTGTCAAACATTAAATAATCTGAGAACTAGAGAAATCCCTCCGGTAAAAGGTTTGCACGCCCTTCTCGTGTTAAGGTGAGAAGGTTATATGATATTCTTATACCTTAAACAGAATTCTGTATTCATTAAGATTATCAAGAGTGTAAGTACTGATCTAGGATCAGATTTCCATTGTTCATGGCCAAAATCCATGGTCAGCACTCGGTCTCTGGGGATCTTCATCAGTAATGCTTCTGATAAGGACTGGTGTGAAATCGCTGACTCGGGGCTGACTCAGTCAAAAATGTTTTATATTATGTTGCTTCCACAACACTAGAGGGCAGAGTTTGACTGCAAGTAAATTCTCATATGTTGCGTTAAAGGCATTCCTTTGCTTGGCATTTGAGCATACCAAAAGCTATATAGGGACAAAACCTAAGGACATTTACATTGCAGCTTATGTGGAGTGGACAACATTTCAATTGAAAAAGGTTAGAGTGGCAGACACTATGCCATTTTCTCATCTGTTGTGCTGTAGTTTCAGGGAAAAAAAGAGGGATGAGGTTGAAATTTATAGGGATGCATATTTTAAACTGACACTTGGAAATTTATTTTCAGTTGTATGAAGTCGCAGTTGAAATACATAATGATGCTGTAGATTTCCAGGACACATAGTGGAAGTTGAGGCTACTCCTGACCAGACCAGCCAAATGCAGTAGCGAGTAAAGATGACTTCCTTTAAGACTGGGCAAAACGACATGAACAGGGCAGCTGAGAGGGTCTCTTAGCCAAAAGTGACCCTGATGTTGCTTCCCATCACCTTCTGGGGTGACTACATCGACCCTCGGTCAGGCCCTGTTTCAAATTTTGAGTGGGGCACTTTCTCACCAAGAACGGTTTAAAGGGCCTTCAGCTCAATTGACAGGCGTATTTTTTTTCAATTGTAAACCCAATAAATTAGGTTGTCTGAAGCATTCGATACCCAAGACACAAAATCAGTGAAAACATTTTGGGCCTGATTTACTTATGCATTCAGTATGAACAAAACTGCCATGCTCATGCAAAAAGACTGAGAGAAAGTGATTATTGGCTGAGGCAGTTGAAACCAATCATAAATTATGTCACTGAAATTCTATGTGCAAAGATTTAAACGTGCAAAATGCTTCAATGAAGCAGACTCCTTTTCTATCCCACCAAGTATTGAAACATACCCACATATCTTCAATGGTAGGGTTAAAATAACTTAAATAATGTCAACAGAACTACATATATACTGTAACTGGAGTGTGGCATGAAATGTGCAGCGCTTAATTTGGCTGATGTTTATGCCAGTGTTGAGTGTCTTATATGTGTATAGGCAGAGTTATTTTTTTCTCTCACTGTCAAGTGACCTACCTCAGCCCTTCCCATCACCCGACCCATGGTTTGGAAACTACCGTAACAGATGAATCACAGTTTGGTTCAGGGCATTGCACTACCCTTAGGTGAAACCTCCTGGCCAGCTTCTCAGGGGGATTCAGCTGGCTGTTCAAACTAATCCAAGATAGTTTTTACATGAATCATTAAAGCTACAATGTAAATAGACTTAACTAGAGTTTTTTAAACCTTAAGAAATCTTATGAGCACTTCAGACTGTTTTTAAAAAGTAACCTTGACATGTCCTTAACTGTTATTATGACAACTTTAAAGAGCAGGAATTTTGCTGGCCCACACTATCAAACAAATGGCGAAAGGGGAGTATAACAGTTTGGTAGCTGGGACTGTAAATCACAGGTAACCGATGTACCCTCGAGCAACATGCTTCTTTAAATATCTAGCTTATACATGGATTTTGTAGAACACTGAAAGCTCTGTAAAACACTCTAGATAAGAGAATCTGCCGGATTCCTTTGATTGAATGTGACATGATCACATGACCTTACTGATCGTGAAAGCAAAATGGAAAGATCCAACTACTGAATAAGGCATTCTGAAGCAATCCATCTTTGTGGAGCCTCACTTGATTGGCTCATAGCCAATCCTGAGAAGGAATGAATTTCACTAATCAACCATTGGTCAATTAGTGTTTCTGCCCAATCACGATCTTGTTAGGGCGGGTAGAGTGTCTCAGCCAACCACATCCACCAGCTGAAACCTGCTGCCACCAATCAGATTACAGAATTCCTAGGCCCAATTTTTTTCACAGACTGAACATCTGGGGACAAGACTTGTGTGCAAATGACATTTGTAGCCCTATTGTCCCATTTTAATGTTTCCCATTAGTCATGCTGACATCATGCCACAGACCACAGACATTTTCTCCTCGAAGTGTTAAGGGACTTTCCGTAACAACACTAAAGATATTAAGTAAACCCAGCTCTGTGTTCTTAACACTGGTAGCTCTGCCTCTCCTTGGTTACAACTTTATGCATGTTCTTAAATTTGATTGATTATTTCTTGCCAGGCATTACGTAGTTTCAATGCACATTTCAAAAGCACCATTAACTCATGTTAAACATACAGTACATGTTCCGGCGCAATATACGGGGAGAGAGGTATGTGTAGACTATGTTTCTTTCCCCTGTATGGCCTGCTCTGATCTTGTGCAAATAAAGAGTAAACTTTTATTGAACCCAGAAAGTTTATGACAGTGCTCAAGTACAGCCTCTCAGATACCTGAACAATTACTCAGCAGCAACTGAGTAAGTTGATTTAATTATTTTCGAGCGAGCTAATGCGTGAGAATATGGCCAGCAGCATAGCATGATCAACCCGAGTAAAACTGCAGGTAACAACGCAGTGCTTGCTAAATACAGTCCGGTTTTGCATGATTGTTGTATTTTTATGACAATTGTGATTATATACTGCTCCACCTTATACCCAAAGCTCGACAGAATCTGCGAATTTTTAGACATAATTTCACCCATCTGTTAGTAGAAGAAAGAAGGCGGACTGTACTCGATTTAGTGCTCAATATTTTTTTGCTTAATATACACCTTGCTTCTTATCCAAGAAAACACTCAAAGAGGTACAACACCAACTGCTCTACAATATCAGAGTAAACAAAAGTTTAAAATTTAATTATGGGTTTGAAAATAACGGCTGATAGATGTCATAGCATAATGTTTAGGTCTACTTTACAGAGTAAAGCTCAAGTAATTCTGTGCTAATAATGGCTATTCACTTTTAATTTAATGTCACAGTAAAATGGCTCAGTTCAGTCTTGCAAGCAGACACTTCACTATCCACAATTGTACGTATTTTCTGGCTTTATATGAATAGCTCGGTTGAAGCGACTACGTAGGCGAAGAATGCTCTTTATAGCAAACCTTACTTGTGATCGAGAAAAAAAGAAAAAACTAACACACTGGGAAAACAGTTGGATCGTGGTCCGCTCTGTATTTGTCTAAGTTGTTACCTCTCATTGAAACAGCTTGCGACCGAGCGCTTGGACTTGTCTCTGCAGAGGAACAAAGAGCTCCTTGGAGTCTCGCTTTGCCGTAGAGGTTTAATAAGAGCAGCTATACAAGGCAAAGCACACGTATCTACACACTTGGAAGTGAAATACGTTGTGTCCCCCCCGTGTAAAAACAACGAGGTGAAGTAATGTGAACTCAGTGTGTGAAACAGAGGGGGTTTATTCAGCGTTAGTTTGCTTGCACCGAAAACAGAAAAACATTAAAAGTCAGCCCGACTTCGCCACCGTTTGCCTTGCATTCTTAGAATTCCGCAATTCTGATGTCAAGAGGGGGGCGGACTATACGTCTCTAAACCTATGCGCTCCCCGCTGCTCTCTTGCCCGATTCCGTGTCGAAATCAACAGTATTTCCAGAATCTCAGGGAAGAGCGGAGCACTGAATATTTTGGATTTACGAGCTGGATGGCATAGCCGTGCTTTGTTCTGTTTTTTTTTTTCTTTTTGAACTTATTAACTCTGTGGGATTCTTTACGTCTTTCTCGAAGCTAGGATGTCAGCTTGCTTTCGTCTACTCTTGTCCAACTTTGACTTTCTGGAGGAGAAAACGAATCCATCTTTAAAATCTTAGAAAGTACTCCCCCGTATGCGCTTTGCGGGACACGGATTTCTCTAAGGATTAAAAGGAAGTCTTGCGAATTTTGGAGGTGATTCTGACGTAGAGGATTCGAATATGTTGGATTTCTTCTGTGAAGGAAGACTTAAATTCGGCATGTAATCGACTCTGGTGGGTGTTTGTTTATCTAATATACCGCTTTTGGTGCTTTTCGTCTCTTCCTGCCTGTGTGCCGTGGACCAAACTATGGTTCTTTTTAATACATACTGATTGTGTTACTACACGGCGATTGGATGTAAAGAGTGTGCATATTTAGAGTGGTGTTAAGAGCTGATTTTTTTTGTACGTATGATTACGGCTTTGAAAGCAGCTGGGTTTCACAGCTAGCTGCTCAAACAAAGCACATATGTCGAACAGTTCATGAACAGCGTACCTGTTTTTTCAGACTCAAACGCGAACATTCCTAGGGGTCTTTCGACAGGGTACAGGACAAGATGCGACCTGTTGAGAGGGCATGTGTGTGCTTTTCAGTTTTAATCGACGCATTTTAAAGGTTTAAACTGAAACGCTTCTTGAAAAATGTTGAGACTTTTGAGTACTTTGCGAGGCTAATATTTTAATGCTAGCTATACGTGATATTTCCAGATGTCTGGGTTGCATTTTATCATTACGCAGTTTATACTAACCAGTGCAACTAGCATATAGGAAACTGCTTCCAAACTGAGCGGAGTTTGGTCTTGGATTATGTCCTTTCAAATTTTCTTGGTTCTTACCTCAATACTTCACTGCGTCTTTTGCGAGTCTGAACCATTCTGAAACATCCAGCTCGCTTAGCATCAGTTTAAAATGGCTGAGAGAAGTCAAGAGCCAAATAGTAACGAAACAAGAATACCCATGTATAATTTTAACATTCACCGAGATCTGTTTTTATTTTGCTCCTAAAGTATGGGCACAGAAGATGATGTTTTAGGTACCATATGCACTTTGATGAATGGTGGGGTAAAAGAACAAGACATACCATACCTGTTATTGTATTTACTTTGTTTCGAGGCAGAATGTAAAACTACAAGTTTCTTCTTCTTAATGGAAAGGGTTCAAATCACCCCGTGCACGTACAAAATGTTTGCAGTGAAGTGTAGTGTAAAGCAAGAGTTTCCTCGGTCGTGCTTGTAGAATAGCTGAATTTGGACCGCAGTGGATTCTATGGACAATTTGCTAAATTAGCCTCATTTTCACATCTTGTCCTTTAACATGTTTCTGCCAGAGGAATCAGGGTTTTCCCGGTATCCTTGCAAATTTCTGAGTAGTGTAGACAAATAGTTTTGGATGACTTTGAAAAGGAACTCTGGCAAAGCACAAATTTAAGAGTAGGTAGTGACCCGTTGTGGATTCAGTTGCTACCGTTTCCTGTGTTCTGGTGACGTGAGCGTGGATCTAGGCCTCCACCCTGTTTCAAACTGTAAGACCTTTGCACGTTTTATGCTATTTTTTGCAATACTAGTGTCCAATTTCCTACAGGAAATGTCTCATGCACTACTTTAGAGTGTAATTGCCTTTTAAAACTGTGGAGCTGAAGATTTGTTTTCCACAGCACAATAAATCAACTCCGTATATCCATGGGAATATTCTCCTCTCCATATGTTTCCTCAGTTGTCTTTTGGACCAGGACATAAGTCACTTGCATCATTGCATCTTATGGCTGCCTGCATAACTGGAAAATATGCAATCATAATTGCCCCCCACATGCACACACACACACATACAGACACACACACACACATACACACATCAACACAAACATCATGTACAATTAAACAATTTGGAACAGACATAAGCTTTTTCTTCACCAACAGATAGTATCTCTTAAAGGTGTCATATAGGTCAATGCTAAAAAAAAAGGTGTGACTTTTCCTTATAAAGAAAGTGATGAAGACCACAGTAGGAGGAATATCTTGATGAGCCACCTGTATCAGTGTGATTCTGTTGAATCACTTTTTTTGTTTTCCTGAGTAGGCCCTGCTCAGATTAGAGTGCCTCAAGTTTTAGGCCTCTGGAAACAAAAGCCCATGTTTGTATGTGTGCATATGTGTGTGTGTGTGTGTGTTTGTGCATGCATGTGTGTTTGTGTGTGTTTGCTTGTGCATGCGTGTGTGTGTGTGTGCGAGCTATGAGCATGTCTGACAAGTATTTGTGTGTGCATACTTGTAGGTAGGGTGTGAGTGTGTGTTTATGAGCGTGTGTATGAGGGTGTTTATTGTTTGTGCATGTGTGCACACTTGAGTACACGTTGGTTTGTGTGTGTATGTTGGGTACCCCGGTCATGTCGCTCTCACAGCAGCGGGCGATGACTGTAACTGACTGCTGGTAAACAGCAGTAAGGCCTTGCGGTGGGATTGCTCACACTGTTGCTTAAAAGGGATTTGTTTGGACACGCTCCTCACCCCTCGTTTTCCATCATTGTAAAGGAGAAAAATACGGTAAAAGGCAAACACTGCATTGCTTCTGGAGGTGTGTTTGCCTACATCTTCACGTCTGCTAGACTTTGTAACTTCAATGGTATGTTACTCAAATTATATGGTGCAAGAGCAAGCTGACTGCAGGCAGGCCCTGGGGTTTTTAAACATCACTGTTCCTCTGAATGAGATTGGACCCGATGATTGCTGACCAACGGGCTATCAGAACCCCAGAGTCAAGATTTACAGTAAATTTATTGTTTAAGAGAGTCAGATGGCTTCAGGCAAGTCGGATCAGTGGAGCAAAACAAAAAATATAGAGTTTTGGAGTTGTGTTTCTCCACAATGACGAATAGGCAGTAGTCTAACAGGCATTATTGAAAGTCCACAATAGTTAAATTAATGCAAAGTAGATACTTTTGTGTGTACTGTGGTTTTTCAGTATTAGGATCATATAAACAGTGAATGAGTTAAGGTATATTCAAAGTGGTAACGGCTTTCTTCTGTTGCGGATGGAAATTCCTGCGTGGGAAGATGTTCACTGCTGACTGAGATGGGTATGAAAGCTGTGTGAGACTGTGTGTGGCTCGGTCCTGTTGTCCGCAATTCATATACTTATTATTGTGACGTCCTTGGTGTTTAAAGTCACATGGCTGGGTTTTGTAATGTAAAAAAATGAATTGCAATGTTTATGTATTGTAGGGTCCTTCAGAAATCCTGATTTGTGAGGAAAGGATATTTGTGAATGTTATAATATGTTGTAGCTGTGTAGCGTCAGATAACATGGTATCAAATGTATTGTGCATATTAATTACAAACCCTTCCGTGTAGGCTATGATTAAAAATAGTTCATGTTTTTTTTTCTTTGTGCCAGGGTGAGGAGATGTGCTGGAGTGTTGTTCTGCTAATGGATAAAGTTGTTCTGTAGACAGTTTTTTTACAGCAACAACCTGCACAAATGTTAGCAGCATGTCAAATGTTGTAAAAAATCCAAATTTGTTATTTTGACTTTAAGTTACTATTTTGGATGCAAATTGTATAATGATACTTCAGCACTATGTAGTATTTTTTTTCCTTAAATATCACTAAATAACCATTCACATTCATTACTTATGGGGCATTTGCAGTATGTATCAGTGCATATACCTGACGAGACCTTTCGCCCTTTGGCCTGTATTTGTAACTCTGATATGTTTGGGACGTCTTTGGTTGTTTGTCTTTTGCTGTGGCAGCAACTGAACACTGGGAGTCCAGAACATTCAGCAAGCCCATTTATTGTCAGATTTGCAATAGTCTCTGTAAATCCCGCCTCATTGCAAAATGGACTGCAGTGATTGGCTTAAAGATATGCACACAAGTGTTTGGCAAATGGCAACTGCAGTTCCACTTGCAGACACCAGGGGAAAAATATTGCATAGTCTACCTCTGAAAGTGAGCAATCATCATTTTTCCAAGTGAGGCCTTAATTGGTTTACGTTGAAATTTGAGTAATAATCTGAATTCGCAACTTTACCATCTAAATGATTGTCTTTGTCTCATCTAGCGGTAGAAAAATAGTTTTGCATTTTTATCTTTGCATCTTGTTGGCCTACATCCATTTGTCAGTGTCTATTAAACACATGTGTGTACTACATTAATGCCCAAGGTCATGCTCCTGTGTCCTCGTTACCTTTGTGGAAAAACACTCTGCACCCCCATTTACTTGTAAAGCTCCACTTCTTTATTCTTTATATCAGAGAGATGAGACAAGTGAAGGTACCAGCTTTCTGTAAACGCAATAAACGTCTCAAACAAACCAGAGAATTAGCCCAGGTGGCTCAAAATCATGGCTGGGGTTTGTAGTCTTCAGTGTAAATGATGGAACACGAAAGGGGAAACAAAAGGAAAGATATTTTAATGGCATACAGACATTCCAAAAAAACAGTAAAAGCCATCTCTATGAGTCTTAAAAGTTCATCACAGATTTATTCCCTCCAAAGTGTGCTGTTGAACGCTTTGTATTTTAGATATGCAACTTCCTCTGTTTCCTATGGATACCCCCAGAGTCTCAGAGGAGGTTAGTCAGAATGCTTGCAGTCATGATCAGAACAAAGGGCTTGGATGTGCTGCAGCTCTGCTGCAATGCATTGTGGGTGTCTGATTGGCGCCCAGAAGATGCACGCTGGCCCAATCAGAGTCTCTCCTCTTGGCCACACATCTGTTACTTTGTGGATGAGAGCAGGGGCGAGCACATGTTTTTAACGGAGCAGGAATTGCTTTACACTGGTTTTTACAAGCCTGCTGCTTACAGAAACTTTGAAGGGTAACTTCATCATAAATTTAATTTCTTTAGTTACAACTAGAGCCGTAACTTGTATCAGTGTCAAAAATCTTTGTGTTTAATAACTTGGGAACGCAAAATTAATGATAGTGATGGGCAGCCGAAGCTATCTGTAGTAAATAAGGCTCTGCCCTAATTTGGCTCACAGCATGTTTATTTGAAGCTTCTGAAGCACAGCTGCATAAATGAATGCCACCGTTGTTAAACAGACTCTTAACGTAGAAATATTGTTCCTCCACAGCAGTAATCCTGTAGCCCCAGTGGTACAGTTTGTAATGCCTTTCGCTTGTTAGTGCTCCCATTATACAGTGTGCCTAGGAGACTACAGTCGACCAAAATGAAAACCGAGATAAAGGAAGTTTGAGATTATTATTGTTGTTTCGTGCATTGTGCACTCTTCCTTCATTTTCAAATGTTAATTAAATGTGTGATGATTTTGTAAAATGTCATTCGGAAAAACATAACATTGATGTTTTCTTCTCAAATGACCCAGGAATCAGCTACCGGAGCTGGTCTCTCCTGCTTTAGAAAGTGTAAGTCCTACCATGTAGCTGTTCCACCCACGCACTAAACCAGGTGATCATTTTGCACTAACCTCGGTTTGTGCATCCTTTTAGCCAGAGAGGGAGATGATAAGTTAAATTAGCTGATTTAGTGACTGGGTGGAACAAACAAATTGGTAAGACTTGTACTCATTGAGTCAAATACTCAGGTGGACTATAATTGGACTCACCCATAGATGCCTCAACTCTGAGAAGATGTTAATATTATGTGCCAGGTGTTGAGGGCATGCAAGCATCAAGCCTTAGAGTAACAATTTTCTTTAAAACAATCTAGCCAAAGTGTTCAGAACTGCATTCAAAGTATATACGCTGTATATGCAATATCGTATCAGAACTAGAAGGATTGGGTACAAGCCATTGCAGTTAAATGTTACGTTATTGGATTTTGGTATGTAAGTTTGAGATGATCCCTTATTTTGAACCTTTTCGTGTTGTCTGTCCACCTTTGATCACATCAAATGTAGTTTTTTTTTTTTTCTTTTGCTCTTCCCTACAGCACATATATAATTGATTTACTGGAACCTATGAAGTACAAGGGTTTCATTTTCCATTTGTGCTTTGTTGCGTCTTGGAAAGCACCAGCTGTTTTGAAGCAAGTGTGAAACAGTCAGGTGGTTTGGGGGCTGAGCAAAGCCAAACGATTAATTGTCGATCACATGATAATGGTTTTCTGAAATGAGATTCAGCACTTCAGAGCAGTAAGCGTTGGACTCCTGACACAAGCACTGAAACTGGTTCAGATTACCATATGACTGTCACCAAGATTATATATCATTTTGTGGTTACCAAGCTTGCATATGGCAACCTCGTATATGTTAGAATGGCTTGCTCCAACTGTATAGATTGTAAAAACATCACACCAACAGTGTCCATTGTTGTTACTTTGTTGTCTCACTGTATTTAAACAGCAAAATCACTTAAATGCGTTAAAACAGACAGTTAACTCCACACTATCTGCTGTGCCTATATCTGTATCTTATGTCTTAGCTCTGTGTTTTCCTCATGATAACAGGTAGCTCTAAGGTGGGGTCTAGAGGACCAAAGGGTAGGCAGGACAGGGCTGAGGAATGATGTGTTCTGTCTCAGTTAGAATGTGGAGAACATCTATCAGCGATTCCCTTAGAAAACATAATGGCTCCAGCAGTTCAGGACGGCCACCTGTACTTGCTTTGAAGTCTCATATGGAAGTTTGGTGGGGGAGGGGTGGGGGTGAGCTGAAACAGGGAGCTCTACATCAGTTGGGTGGGAGTGTCATTTTATTGACATAATACCGCACAGAATAGTGGGAGGAAATGGGCAGTGCCCTGATGTGGAATTAGGTCCTTGGTTTCTGATGTACATGGCCATGGAAGTTTAGGCAAAGTAGCATCCTATTGGCCGACATGCTAGATTTTCAAAGAGGTTACCCTTCATAGGCTGTGAGGCAGACTCCCAAATCATCTCCTGGTGCTCAATGTCCCCTACAGAGGCACAGCTGGGGAGCATTAGCTGATTCTACAGTTTTGATGCTTCAAATTGACAGCTGATTGGACTAACCAGGGGCCAATCCCCACAGGAGCAGTGGTTAAGGGTGAGTGTAGAAGTAACATGCTTGGAACAAGGGCTATTCTGAAAGATGTTCAGAAAAGCACTTTAACAATTATTGCTCAACATTTGGCTTGGCCTGAAATATTAGGTTTTCAATGCAAAATAGTTTAACAAGCAATGTGCTTATTTAGTAGCATTTGTATTCATGTTTGGAAAATTAAATTTTGAAGGACTGCAATTCTGCTCAATTTGGTTTTATATGTTCTTGTCCCATGAGCAAGATCCTCAAGAGATGTTTTTTTTTTTTTTGCAGATGTATAAATAGCTAGTCATTTGCAGCATCTTCCTTTTCAGTGTATGAAAGTGATTTTTAAAGTGATTTCCTTCGGCAAAATAATTATTTTGCAAGAATTTGAAGGAAAAAAGAGACTGCATTTAGATTGTGCTGAGAGCTTGTGCAGAGCACAGTAACTGGATGTCTGCCTGAGGGATTGGCTTGGGAAAGTGCAGTTTATGGCTCGGGGGCGGTGTCGGGCATGGAAAAACTTACAGTAAACGGGCGGACATGGAGTTATAAAAAGCCAGAATGGGATATTGTGTGTTGCTTTGCTTTGCGGTGAAAGATTTTATTTCTTCTCAGTTCCTAAAGCACCACCACCTGCCCACACGCCCCCTCCACAGATGATAAGAGGGTCCCAAACCCAGAGCAACTGCAACAGCTTGATAACGGCCCAGTCTCTGTTCCAACCAGTCACTTAACTGATTTTAGCATTCACACTCACTTCCTGGAGCGGACGGTGAGTCTAACTCCAGCTTCCTGTTCGGAAAACTCGGGGGCCTGGTGTATGTCAAGTCTCATTCTCTTTGATCTTTGCTTTTATGCTCTGCTTGTTTAGTTTACGTCCCCATGCCAGGAATTTGTAACACTTCACATATATCAAAAAGTGCTGGTGTTTGCCTGGATTCACCCGCACTGGGATTACGTGCATTTGGATATGAGAATTGTGCAATATGCTCAAATGGCCATGTGTCTGTAAGAGAGAAATGTATTTGCTTATTTAAAAGAAACTCCTTGATTATCACATGGTTTGATCACAGTGGGAGCACAGTAATATCTTGGTGTTAATGTGTCTATGATAGCCTGCATTTTTACTCTCACAGGCCACATTGTGAACCCAGCTGGGCTCAGATGTAAACTTGGATTAACTCTGACTTCGTTCTCCAGCAGTATTGTGTTATAACTGACATCACCCTTTGCATGCCAATATGGGACTCTCTAATTCTGAAGCAGGTACAAGAGATTCCTTGTCAGGGATTTTGAAGCTGGCGTTGTTCTCTGATTTACGTTTGTACATGATATCAGGTGTATATTCACTGAAGCAATTAAGCTAAAGTACAAAGCTCATGGGTACAACAGCAGTGTCTCCCCTGTTCCCTAATGTTACACTACTTACACTACATCGTCATGTTGGCAAATGGCTCTTTATCAATAAGAACAGGCAGTTTTATAAGTAAGTTTTTTTTTTTTTCAGTGCATAGTTGGAGGTACCAAATGTGCTAAGTATCTAGTCCAGATAAATTAGAAAATATTTTTCACCATTTTCACAGATCTGTGTTCAGCTTCCATGGAATTTGCTCAAAACAGTCTCTATATGTCCAGAAAGGTTTCCGTTTTGGAGATAATGGTTTTTTATATTTATATATTTGTTTGTAGTTTTGTTTTGTGCAGCTCTCCAGACCCTGTTTCAGGGGATGTGGGTCCACATTGAAGCCCAAGTGTGTCCTACCAGACTCACCCCTCATTCAGCTCTCTTGCATTTTTCTCTCACAGAAAAGATTGCTGAGATACATCAAACAACGTTCCCTGCATTCCCCCTTCTCGTCCTGCTTCACAATCTGGTAATGTTGAGATTTGTAGCTAGGAGGTGATGTCAGCTTTAATGGAATGCGTAATGTAAAACCATGCTTTCAGTTAATGGTGTGGACTGAATGTCGGTACTGAAGCTGGTTTAGAATTAGCAATGGCATCTTGCATTAGCAATGCTACTAGGCTTATTTTCTCTGTTGCCCTCCCCCTGTTGCTATTGCCATTGGTCACAGTTTCCTATGGCAACACTAAAGGAATGGAATTCTTCAGACACATAGCCTAGTCTGGATACAAAAATTGCTTTAAGTGGCTTATGCGTTTCTTTCTTTCTTAATTTTAGTTGTAGTGATAGTTGAAATGAGGTTTCATGAACCCTATTTGGGTGATACTTCACTCAGCTGTCAGTTATTGACCTTGAATAATCTCAACAAATCAAACCTATTGTTAGTCCACAGCCAATGTGGTCATTGCTCCAATCACAGTCAGTGATACTGTTTAACTCCTCCCTTTTTTGGTTTGGTGAAACTTCAGTCACCCTATCTTTGTCACTAATTCATGTACACATCATGAAGCAGTCATAAAGAATGTAATAGTTTTCTCCCAGTATTGAAGTGCATATAGAAAAGCCTCCTAGTTAAACTCCTGGCCCTGAATATAACTTGTACAACTTAAAATGCATTTGTAAACATAGTGTATGAGTCATTCAGTTTGTGACAATTTTCTGTGACAAACATGCTAGCAACCCCATTTAGCATATAAGCCAATTTCACCACGTTTAATACCTATAGTTTAATGTACAGTTTAATAGAGTTCATCCGTAGCCCGGGACTGCATAAGGCTATGTTGGGCTGTTAAATTGTGTGGGCACATTCGCAGATAGCTCCACGTTGAGATTAGCATTTCTCTGTGTTGAAGCTTTGCTTCCTTACAAGGGCACCAGCTGTTTGCTGACACAATGTGCGACTCCCCGATTTTCCTTTGTCTCAGAAAAGGTGTCTGAACAAAGCTAGTTTACTGCAAGTTGGAAATATTCAGCAATATTTGTTTGTGCAATGCGAATATATGTGGAGTTCCTTCTTGGGGATTAATACTGTGGGTCAATCCAGAATACCAAATAGAGTAAAATGAGGGTCAGTGCACACAACAGAAGACAGGAAAGCATAACGACACTACCACCTGCAGCAACGCTCGACACTGCCTTTTTTTCTAGGAGCTTGTAGATGCCAAAAAAAATCAGTTGTGCACAAGTATGGGTTAAACTTTTTTTTTTATTATTTAACTGAATTAGCCTAATATGAAATTGTGCAAAAGGTGTTGAAAACATAATGATAATCAAAGAGATTAACAGGTCTCTCAAAGTAAATAACGTCTGCTGTCTGCTGTGTATATTTTGATTATACACTGATATACTGCTGTGTTTATATGCTGAGCATTAAGTCAGTGCAGACAGGGGACTCGGCCATTGGCAGGAAGACAGCCAGAGCTGTTCACACATCTGGTTGGGTCAAATGTGTTCACACATTTGGTTGGTTTAAATGTGTTCACACGTCTGGTTGGGTCAAATGTGTTCACACATCTGGTTGGGTCAAATGTGTTCACACATCTGGTTGGGTTAAATGTGTTCACACATCCTGTTGGGTCAAATGTGTTCACACATCTGGTTGGGTTAAATGTGTTCACACATCCTGTTGGGTCAAATGTGTTCACACATCTGGTTGGGTTAAATGTGTCCAGAGGATTGTCGTGTAAATTAACAGTGATACTCTACCTTCTTTGCCCATTCTTGGGTGACAGCATTATATATCTGGGTGCTCCATGGAGTGTTGATTCACTGCATACTGGCCACTGTGATTGGATACATTGAAATCCTCTGCAAATTTAGACGGGTGTACTCTGTATACCTGAATATACCCACTACACAACTACTACATTTTCTGCATGGCAGTTGTAAGCAAATTGTTTTCATAAGTTGCTTAACCGGAGAGATGTGTGTTAAAATGCTAACCTGTGTGGCATGCAGTGACTCTGAGCCACATGCTCCTCGGACTTCCTTCCTTGGAAAACAGCGACTCCTGCGATGTTCATTCTGACTGTGGCTCCATCCGTCCTCTGAGCTGTCCACCCCAGCATCCCGTCCTGTCCAGCTGGGCAAGGAGCCGTAAATGCTCCCCCTGTATTCCGTCCTGAGTTTTAATTACTCACATGCCCGTGGAAGGTCAGGTCTTTGTTTCTGTACGCGTCTTTGTACATGATGTGATGCCAGGAAGCATTGAGGTTAGCCCCAGTTTATCTCTTCAGGTTAATATTTCCCCTTACAATCAAGGTCTTCCCCGCAAGACCCCTTCTTCAGCACAGAACGTACAAGTCAGATCCCCACTGGCCTTATGATAACACATACAAGGGAAATCTGTACCAGTCAGGGGAAAACTGTTGAATTTGTTTTTTGTTCTAGGATTTTACAGTGGGTTCACAAACTGGAGTTATTGCCAGTGTAACAACGGTAAGGTATTGGTGGCACAAACATCACCACCAGTCTCGACAATGCTGAATTTGCAGTCTTTGATGTGATACTTTTTTTGAGAGACTTCCTGAGTCCTCTCTTGATCTTTTAGCATCTCCAGTCATCCACAGCAACTAGTTATTTTACTCTAGATTTAGCTGTCACACAACTGGCATGAAGCTGCTGACTTGTTAAGATGACCTCTGCATTGTTGCAGCTGATAGTTTTTTCTATTTTTGCTTGTAACAGGAGCGCTCTTAAATTAAAACTTTTGTCACCCTAGATCTTTTTTTAAGGTGCACATGTTACTAAAATGGTAGCATTGTAGAGCCATGGGCTGCAGGACCACAAACACATGTTAATGTTCAACAGGTGTTCTGGTTAACAAGGTACATTTACCTTAATTCACACTACTGAGACTATGGTTCCTGTCTGATTGGTTAACACTCTGTAATGCTGTCAGACAAAAAATGATCAGCGCATTTCAGAAAAGGCACACAGACACAAACATGTTTGCGTTTTCAGAACAAATGCCATACTTACAGCACATGGTAGAAAATGACCTCCTGGCCACATGGTGAGACTGGGATTTGGCACTATTTTAGTTTAGTAGGGCCTCCAGCCACAGCCTTCAGCCACTCAGTCACCACGATAGAGGCTAACCTCACATTGTCCTCATGGGTTGTTCCCCTTTATGTCATGTGACCTTGGTACGGTCACACAGATTGTGTCAGCGCTGGTGGAGGCTGCTTCTCCAGCATTATCGGCCCCACTGATACGGCCCCATGCCTGGCAACAGGGCTGCCCTGAGCGCACACGAGTTAACTGACCACAGCCTGTCTGTATGTGTATAGATATGGTGTTCTAACTAACCCTTATGGAAATGTAATGAAAATCAAATGCCTTACCAAGGTAATGATAGATTTATATTAGGTATTATAATATGTGGTAAGAAGCATTGTTTTTAAAACATTTAGCATTGTTTTAAAAACAGTTACATATTCATATGCTATGTTGCAGTATATTTAATTTCTTTAATGGAAATGTACTAAGGATAAATTGACGGTTGTCTTTAGGTGTGTGTGTATGTGTGTGTCTGCACATGCATGTGTGTTAAACGTTGTTTGGCTGTGCAGTACACACCCTTAACCTATATAGGTCATACCTTTTCAGCGTAGGGAAACTACGGTGTCCTGCTGAGGCAGAGTAGTAGCTTAGTGTAAGAAAGGAGCAGAATCGAGTTCTGTGTAGGACATTGTTTGTGCACCGATGAGGAAAGAGTTCAACCCACAGTGATGTCAGCGAGCGCGGTCAGTGGTACAAATGGATCACATGACCAAATGTATGGAGCAGATTATCATTCGCACTGCACAAGGCTGAGGAAATTATTAGTGTGATGTGATAATTGTCCTGATGTCTTCCTCCTTGCAGCAAAGACCATTGCTCTATAGTTTGTGCAGTGCTGCCAAAATTCATTTGGAGTCTTTCCAGTTGCAGCGGTGTTACTTTATGGTGTTTTTATTTCCACGAAGAGCTTGACACAGGTATGCAAGCATGAACACACACACACGCACACACAATGATTTCTGACTAGGCATTTTTACAGTCTGTGCATCGTTCTTTTCTGCCAAAACCTGAAACTGAACTTCAGGAGTAGCATAAGTCATAACAGTAAATGTGTGGCCCAACCAGGATTCCTAGCCACACACTTAAAGTGCCTGAAACTGTCCAGATTTCAGTAACTTAAGAAAAATTATGAGGCAAGAACTCAACAGTTACGTCATCTCTTCATCGTCATGCACAGTTCACAGAAGGCCATCTTCAGTAATGGGAAATGACGATAGGTGAATGAGACTCATTGCCAACATAATTTTATCCAATCGTCTGCTTTGTTGAGGCTGTGCTCCGCCCATTCTCCAGTCAGCATTAAACCTCGCAATTCCATCAGGTCTGAAGCTCATATCGTGGGGGTCTACTGCAAATGAATGATGGAAATATGATCCAGTTCTGATTGATGGAAGATTTACTGACACCAGCCTCCGGTAGAAAGGGTCCTACCATGTGTCAAGAACAAAAGCAAACTGAGAATAACAGCAGAAGTTCCCCTTATGCCAAAGGATTGTTGTAACATAAACAATCTAACTGCTACTCCACAAAGGTGGGTTTAGTGTTTGCGGAGCTACAGGTTAAGTATACCAGTAAGACATTTATCTGCAAATTTATAAAAAAAATTTGTTAGCGTAATGAACATTTATGAGTGATTAACAGCATGTGATGTGTAACTTGCATTTCCAGCCATATTTTAGAGAAAACATCCACAAAATCATAAGCATGGCAACTTAATATTTGTTATTCTTTACCGTGTTCCACCAGCATGCAAGTTTTTTTTACATTTTTATGATTGAAAGATTATGAGGACATCAAGAGAAACTGGTGCAAGCACACACACAAAAAGCAGCACACACATACTCTGACAGATGTATTTAAGGAAAAAAAGGTCGTCAAGACACTACACACAGAGGCACACTGTGCACCCCCCACCCCTCATGCCCCCAGTGAAGGGCAGATCTGGCCAGAACAAAAAACGCTAGAGATGGGGAGCTTTTGAAGTAGGGTGTCCTGGTGGCAAGGCCTGAATGGAAGCCGTGTTCCCTCAGACTGGCCAAGTGTTTTCTGTTGGTCATAAATTTTCAGCCATTTTGTCTTATTTAAATATGCATTTTGTGAATCGCCCTACTGTTTCACCCCAAGTTGCAGAAAACAGTGCTCCCCTTTTGTCCCTCTCTCTTCCCCCTGCCTTCCCCCACCCCCAACCCTCCATCGCCCCCGGTTAAATGCGGCAATAAATTTACTGACCATTTAAAAAAGGCATTTCTGCATTTCTGCGGCGAGGCAGGTGTTCTGCTCCCGATGCGTTTGCTGGAGCTGCGCTGAACTTCACTGAACCAGACTGACGAGTCATGTTCTGTCTCGTTCCTAGTCTGAGAGGACTCAGAACTCTGAAGGAAACGCATGGGATGCATATTGTGTAACAGAAGATTTTTTTACATATGCAGCAAAATCCTCAGAGGCATCGGAAAAGCAAACTGGTTCGGCATTCTACTAATGTCTAAAGTGACATCACAATACACCGCTTTAAAGAATCTGAATCTGTTAAGAATTAGAATTGGTTTTATTGGTTGGAAATGGAACACAGGCCTCGTTCTCAGATGCCAGTTTACTCCTCCTACCGCCTTAATGGACAGTATTCATTTGATACAGTAATTTTTGAAAGTGCAGCGTAACACCTATAATAAAAACGTACTTATACAGCCAAACTTCAGTGCGTAAGAGCATCAAAGGTAGTGTCAGTTTCCTTTACAAGGTGACCTGACTAGTGATTACCGGTTATTAGCTTTTTTTTTTTTTTTTTTTTTTTTTTTTGGCGTTTCGTGGCTCTCAGATTTCACTCAAAGGATTTTACAGAGGAGTATATGTAACCAGAATAAGTCAGAAGTGACACGCAGTAAACGAACAAAGGGTAAGTGGGTGTCGGGTACGGAAATCACCAGTAAAACCACTCTTTCGGCCTTAAACGGAGTGCATCCATGTTTTTTCAGAGTACAATGTACTAGAGTGTCTCCCACAGAGGTCTAGCATGGGCCGTCCAGCATGAAGCAAATGGAGGTGTAGTTTGTTGCCCGGCTGTGTCAGTTTGCATATTTTCTGTCCTTTATTAAGTCTCGACTCTGTTTGTCAGACAGGCTGGAGTTTATATGGGGTCTGACTGAGGCTGGCCAGGGTGAGTGTTGTATCTAAGCCAGATGTGGTGATAGTGAAAAATGTGTGAGTGTGTTTGTATATATGTGTTAGGGAAATGAACATGAACTCTCTTAAGGATTTGACTCACGTTCGCAGAACAAATCAAGACTTCTGTAAGGCCAAGCCAGTCCTTAAAGCTGTCAGCGCCAGAAAATATAAAGTCACTACACAGTTTGTATTGATTTGTCTCATTTTTGACAGATGGAAAATTTACTTGAGGAGGTCCATGCACTTCTCACAGGATCATTGTATGTGGGCTCACATACTGACTGAGCTGCATCAAGTAACAGACATACGATGCTACACTTTATACAGTATCAACTATATTAATGCAAAATCACTACAACAAGCACAGCAATGACTGAGTTTGTTACTGTCACATCTCTAACAGGAGGGTAATGAGAGTTATGTAAACACCAAAAAACATATTCGACAACGCTAATATTAATTTCCCACAGTCCTGGTTGTTTGAAAGTTGGAGGGGTTGCGGACAATCACCAGCGCTAACTTTGAATGCAAACTGCATTCCAAAGAGTATTTATGCAGAGAGTAGCAGTTGGAACTCATATAAACACCTGTGAAATGTGGCAAGGTCATGTCATTGGGGAAGGGGTGTGCCAAGTAAGTCCAGTTGTGACATCACAGCTGGAGTCAATTTCTCTTTTGAAACAGCCTAGAAATTTTCAAATGCTCACCATTGCAAAACAATGCTAATTTCAAACTGAAAACTTCAGCTGTGTTCATTTTATAGGTCCAAAAAATAATGGAAAATGTGATTTTGACTGGAGGTGGCCTTGTAGGGAACAGGAAGTGTAGGTCAGAGGTTTCCTTCAGTAGTCCCCCAACCTAAAACTTATACAGATGCAGGAAAAAGAGAGAAAGATGACTTGTCAGACCATACCTACTTATTTTCACTGCTTCAAATCCATATTTTGTTCTTGTTCTACAAGGTCATGTTTTGGCCTTGTTACAGGCAATTTCAGAATGTTAGCTATGCCATAAATATCAGCTTTGTGAAGCACACAATGAACAATTAAAGTTAAAAAAAAAATGGGTCACATACATTTAGATTCAGTTTGTGGTCATTTTTGACTCTAATTGTTGGCGGTCTTTAGCAGCTTTCCTGTTGAAGGTAGGTGTTTACTGTCTTCCTGTTTTCCATGCAATAAAACATCAATCACATGCATGTATTTTTAAGGTAATGCATGCTAAGGTCTGGCTTGTGGCCTGTATCAGAATTTTGTAGGCTGAATTGTTTATGGACAGGCAAGTCTGGAAACTGTTTGGGGCCCCTGAGGGCAATGGTCATACTGGCACTAAATTCGGTCAGAAGGGCCCCATGGCAATTTTGGCTTAGGGCGCCAGAATCGCCTCTGGTTGTCGTATGGCTGGGTGTGGACATCGCATTAATTGCCTGGCCTTGACTGGTCTTCAGGAAATGCCTGGTAGTACATCATAAACAAAGTCGCATTGTTGTGACCTTGCAAGTGTTTTAACTCCTGGTCAACTGATTTGCACAAGGAAAACAGCCAACACAGAAAAATGGCAACATTCACTGTTACCCCCCTAATTTACAGTAATGCCCAGTTTTCATACAGGTTATCAGTATGTTGCTGCCTTGGCGAATAACTGCTAGGACTGGATTACCGATAATACTCTGCATATATTATAATGCAGTGAATATGATGTGCTTTCTAGTACCAGAGACACTCCTGCCTTACTCTGTTTGTTTAGTTAACATCAACTGGCTATTCTCTAAATGTAGACATTATTACTTTTTGCACTGAAAAAAAAGAAAATAGGGCTTTGGCTGTTGTCTTCCAGGAGTGAAACAAGAATATAAAACCCCAAATAGAAATTCAAAAATAAAATGGGCGTGTGAGGCTTACTACTGTTAGACCTGTATCATAAGTGAAGCTGAATGAGTGAGAGTATAAAAACAGGATACATGGGAGTTTTCTTTCCTTTGTTTATTTTTATGCACTCCATGCCGATGGTATGAAGCTCTCGTTCTGGAGAAAAACAGTCCCCCACCAAATCTCCCTGGATCTTTTCCAAAATAACAAGAAAAAAAAAACTGGATTTTTTTTTTTTACATCGTAAACCTAGCCATATTGAAAAATAAAGATGAAAAACAACTTTTTTTTTCTTTCTCAGCTACCCCTTGCATTTTCCACACCACAAAATTACAAAGTGCAAATTTATACGCTGTGTTTATGTGAGCTTGAAATAAACCTGACACGGAACGTTACAGCAGCGTTTATGTAACATTGCTGTTACGTCAGTTGTCAGCTCCTCTAAAGGGGTTTTGTCAGGATCTCTTGTTTGTGTGTGACTTCTCGGGGAGAAAGCGAATTATGCACTTAACTCCCTTGTCCTGTGAAGAGATCACGAGTGCCTGGTCCGTAGCTAGCCTCTGTATGCTTCATTGTGCGCTTGTTTGTCATCCGTGTCATGCTCATTTCTACAGTGATTTCAAATGTCCAGCTGTGTAAGTTAGAACATATTTTTTTTACTGGTTATTTTGGAAGAGTGGTCATAGCCAGTCGTGATGTCACTTCCTTACTCTCAAACACAAACCATATTGAATGCCCCACTGTTTTTGAATGTTGGTATAGATAGCTTTTCCCAGAGTGAGAATTATCCTTCAGTATGTATTAGCAGGACAGGGTCTCAGTAAAAGTTTTAAGTAAAACCAATGAAAACCAAGATTTCACGCAGTAGTTTGTCGTAAGATGTTGAGTCATTATTCTCTACATGATGATCTGTAATCTAAAAACCATTTCAGTGTTTTTGTTTCAGTAGTTTGCTCTGTAGTGTAGATTGTTCAAGATTAGTCCTGTTCTTCGAATAGTGCAATCTGTTGATTATGAGGGAGAGGATTACATTTGGCCTGTATGTGTAAGTTATGAATAAAGCGTTCACAAAGCTTGTTTTTCAGTTTTATCACTTGTTTTGGTTTTTAAATCTCAGCAGTGAGGGCTTAGGTTTAAGCAGTCTGTACCAGCTCCCAGTGTGTGAGTGTGTGAGTGTGTGTGTGTGTGTCTGTCTGTCTGTCTGTCATTCCTAATTTCTCACGTTCTCTCTCTCGGTCCCCCTTGCTCATTCTTACTGTATGTCTCTCTATGTGTTTGCCCCCTTCACTCTCTCCGGCCTCCCTCGTTTTTGTCCTTGCTTGTTTTTTTTACTTGCATGCCCCACTCTCTGCTTCCCTCTCCTCCTCTCTCCTCTCCTCTCCTCTCCTCTGCATACTTGTGTCAGGTGTGCTCTGTTTTTCCAGTCCTGGTGAAGAATCTGGGCAGGGATCCAGCCCGAGACTCAGCGCCCCGCCACTGAGCTCCCAAACAAGAAGCAACACATTCCCCCCCGATCCTGCTCCTCCATTTTCCCCCCGCGTCTGGGCCCTGTTTACATTCTCCTTCCGCTCCCCGTCGGAATGCCAGGCCTTGGACCCATTTTGTTTTGGTACAAATAAAAGGTTTTTTTCTCTGTAGGGGGTGTGTGCATACTTTAGTTTTTCACCAAATTTGAGCTCAAATGCTGCCAGCCTCAGGCACCGCTAATTAGTTCCGACCAGAGTTATGGCTAGCTTTCCTCAGCAGTTACCATCCCCGTTCTTTTGTCTTTGGAAATATTGAGTGGGATCGGATGTGCATCCCATCATTGATCCCAGCACCTGCAAATGTTATATAGCATGAAGCATTGAAATTGATCATATTTACCTGTTTTGGTATCTTTCAGTATACCCCAAGGTTGTAAGGGTGTGTGTCGGCATGGGGTACAATATAACCTTGTAGGAGAGAGTCTTAATGTACTGTAAACAGAAAGATGGAACCCAAATATATTGCTTGGTTGAAACTATTAATGACCTCTCTGTTTGGCCAAAAGAATAAGAGAATATTTTCAAAGATATATATATGTATATATAGTAGTCTCACCAAGAATTTTTATTTCCGCTGAATGTGCTGTAGAAATATGCTTAACAAGGCTTAATATACCAAAAGAAAGACCTTGAACCTCCGAATTTTTCATAGTTGAACCTTTGTGTGGGTATGAACTTTGGGCAAAATGATGAGGTTGTAGCAGATAAATACATGTTATCCTTAACAAACATTGTGCTTACAAAATTATAGAAATATGAGTGTAAAGGGACCTAATGCGCCAAAAAGAGTCACAGCCCAGAACTTTGCACAGGAAAAACTTTGCTTGGGCACTTATTGTGTGCTCCTAAGAAGCTCATGCTTTAGAAAAGGTCTTCTTTAATTAACTTGCACATGCCCTTAAAAACAAAGGCCAGGATGCAAGCAGTTCTTAACATTCTTATTCAGTTTAATGCAAAACTTGTGCTTTTTCTCTATAAGAACAGTTTGGTGACTTAATTTTAATCAATACTGAATTTGTCAAACTGAGTATGTGAAGGTAAAAATTAATAATTACATTCAGTCATGAGCCAACCTTAAGGACAAATGTTGATTGAATACCGGGCTAAATCTTTGCGGAATCCATCCCAGTAACTTTGTACAGAAGAAGTTTTGCAAGCGCAACAATCCCAAGGGCAAGCACAGGGCAAAAAGAAAAATGCATTAAACACACTGTGATTTACCAGAGGCATGTTTAATCAGAAAGAAAACGAGCAGTAAATGTGTTTGTGGGTTGAGCATTTCTCTCATGAATAATTGGCAAGGTCCGAAAAACCTTTGTTCACCAGCACTGTTACAGTATCAACACGCTTTCTCTGTCGTGTCCTGGAAGGAAATGATGAGAGTGTGGTACTGTGAGGAAAATGAACAAGATGCTCAGCAAATATTTGGTGATAAATGATCCAAAAATTCAACAAAACTCAATTTACAAAAAGACACAGGGACTGGCCGCCTCACACTGCATTTACCAGCAGTCGCTGGCTTCTCAAGTTGTTACACTTTAAAAGCGAAAGATGAGAAAAATGTTTAAAATACTTTCTCATGCTTTTGTACATAGAGGCCCCACAGAGTTGCTAACGTGCAACATTTTGGGACTCTGTATCTCTGTATCTTCTGTTATGTATGGGATGTAGTGTCCTTCAGCTACATAGCACAGAGTGCAGACACTCTGTTGGGAAACTAGATATGTTCCCTTTACATCAAAGTCAGACCATGGGTGACTGACTCGTCTTTACTGTTGCTCCCTCGCGCACATGAAAGCAGTGGTCTGATGCCTAATCCAGGCTTTGCGTTCAGAGAACGTTTTTTTTTTTGAAGTCGTTTCTGAACTTTACAGCTACACAGGCCTTGTACGTAGTGTCTTTGTGTTTGATCTACTGTATACACAGAACTCTCTGTTTTCCTCAGAGTGGGTTCAAAAGAAATGGATACTCACTAGACATGATCAAACTATGTGAGCAGAAGAGACCTGTTATAGATGGTCTTTAAAAGGGTCATGTTTAAACTGAACTGGGCTTTCAGACATTGTCTTTCTGTCATTATAGTGTGTATTGACACACTGTGGACCCTCAGAAATGGTGTGCCACCAAGGCAGGAACTTGTGACATTAGCTGTTCTTTGGCTGCTATCCCACAATTCTACAGCTATCCACAATGCCTTTTGTCAAATAAGATCAAAACCACACAGCACAATTTTTTTTTTTGGACAACAAGGAGTCCCCCTGAAGACCCAACTTTACTTAGGCGAAAATATTATTCATCTTACGGTTTGTGCAAATTGGTATAATTTGTAAAAAAAAGTTTTGTGCAAGTGTTGCATTTGTGTTTTACCAAGACATCCCTCATTCCCATAATTTCAGCACCTGGCATATAAGTAAAGAAAAAAATCCAGTATTTCTCAGATGTGTATTTTAAAGATAATGGCATTGGCATTAGTTTGGAGTGTTAGCAGTGAGGTCATGGTGTTCCTCTCTGTGGATATGTAGGAAAATTAGCCGAGAATGAGGCTGAGAGGAAAACGTCCCTGAGAGGGAGCCGAAATCACTGCAGCATCGACTCAGCTTGTGTACGCTAGTCCCATGTTCCAAATTCAGCATTATTATAGGGTGGCAACCATGAGACCTGACCACAGTTTTGAGTTGAAACTGGTAGATTCCGCTGTGCCGCTAACAAGAAGAAACAGTTTGAGTAGGCAGGACTAAGATCACATCAGAAACAGATTCAATAATCTTGCATATTTGCCCGGCCAGAGAGGTGTGAGATTTTTGTGTTTGTTGCACATGGATGAAGCTGAAAAATTAAAATTTTATTCCAGTAAATATATATAAAAAAAATCATTTCAAGTAAGTGGTCAGAATCTTTTCAGACTTCATTTCACTAGTTGTTTCGAAACAAAATTGACTGGACAAAATATAGATTTATCTACTTACCCAAAGTAGAGCAACTCAGTTCTACCATTTTTATTTCTGTGCGAGCAGCAGCAGTGTGTAGATATCAATGGAACCAGTTCACTGGACTTCATTAAATGTTAGCTAAATTAATGGAGATCTATGGGGAGGTCCCAGACCATGCACAGTTCCAAGTAAACAGTTTCAAATACACCTTATGGCAAGTCTGAAGCTTGGTGGTTAGCAATTTGCTTGTGTTTATCCTCTGCATAACTGCAATAAAAATATGTTATTATCGTTACCTTAGAAACTGTTATTTTTAGTGCTATTTAACAAAACAAAGCTGTAAACAACACATTCCATTCCCCCGCCGAACAGATCTGAGGTACATACAGTAGTTATAGGGAGAGGTTATACACACACCGTGGTTATGAGTAGCGCAGGTTATTCTCTCTAATGTGGTCATATCACCTTTAGGATGGCATTTTATACATGTCCCCACACCTGCTGCCTGGCACTGAAAGCAAAACGTGTGCAGACTGCCAACCCGTTCTCAAATATCATGCACTGTTATATGCGTTTATTTACTCATTAACCGTTTGGAGATAATGTGCTCAGCATTCAGTGCAGCTTAATCCCCTTTTTAAGGTAAACAAGCGATGACAAACAGACTATCGTGGTGTTACCACTAAATTACTGGCTACTTTTTTTCCTCCACTGATGAAAATTGTGTCTCCACAAGAGTAGGACCATTTTTGTGGTGAGCAGAAATGTATTTTTGACATTTCTGATTTACTCTATAGAACAGGCCTGCATAATTACTCTGAAGCATCTGAAATGATCAGTGTGATGTGGTTACTTAATTTTGGTAAGGGAACAAAGAAGAGCTGGTTTAAACCCAGGCAGGAGTGAGCACCGCCCACTGTCAGTTATTCAAATTAAATTATTCAATAACTCACTCAGGTTATTGGCGAGCTCATGATTGACAGCTGAAGACTTCCTTAAGTGAACTTTTTTCTGTTGATCCAGAGAGAACAAGCATTATTGTTGTATACAGCATGTGAGCTAATTGTGTTTGGGAAGCAAGTGGGAGCAGCAAAAACCTGCATTCACAGTGGCCCAGTAGGAGTTAACTATGAGTATAAAACTAGAGATATTTCAGATGGCATGACTGCAGTCTACATAAATTTAAATGTACTAAAATTGTGTACAAAGGAATTAGATTGTAAATGTTTGTGTTTCTCTGTTCCCCCTGGCAGCGGGCAGGCGTTCTTGGGGTCGCTGGGAATGGGACAGTGCTTTTCGGCTTTGGAGATCTACACCTGGCGGAGCGGCCGTGTGACGGGGCGGAGTTAGGCGAGCGGAAGGAGAGCCATGCCGTTCCGGCTGAAGCCGTGGCGCACCCGGCGCTATGTCCTGAGCAAGAACTGCTTTGTGACGCGCATCCGGCTGCTGGACAACAACGTGATCGAGTGCACGCTGTCCGTGGAGAGCACGGGGCAGGAATGCCTGGAGGCTGTGGCCCAGAGGCTGGAGCTCAGAGAGGTGAGAGGGAGTCAGCCAGCACTGATCAGTAACATTTATAATGCGAGTGCAGTTGTCCTCTTTTATCAGGGGGTGTCAAACTGTAAGTCAAGGATGGCCACAGCAGGTTTACCTCCAGTCCTGGAGGGCTGCAGTGTCTGCAGGTTTAACTCCAGTCCTGGAGGGCCGCAGTGTCTGCAGGTTTAACTCCAGTCCTGGAGGGCCGCAGTGTCTGCAGGTTTAACTCCAGTCCTGGAGGGCCGCAGTGTCTGCAGGTTTAACTCCTGTCCTGGAGGGCCACAGTGTCTGCAGGTTTATCCATGAAGTTACCCAGCAGAGAGGAACTTCTGGATAGACCTTAGTGAGAGAGAACAAATAGAAGGGCAATAAGAAAAGTTCCAAAATATTCCACAACTAACATTTAAGTTGACTGAGATGACAGTTTTGATGAGAGTCTGACAGTAATACTACCAGCATGTGTAGATAATAAGATACCAGTAGGCTATACTCCTTGTCTCTTTATCTGATGAATCTTCTCATTTAAAGTCTTGCTTTGCTTCACTGAACCAATGCACATCAAGTGTTGTTGTGCCCGGGATCTCCCTGTGTATGTCTCTGCGAGGAAATCTTGTGCTCTGGTAAATACACTTTTTATATACACAAGAACAAAATCACCTCTTACATATTGTATCACATTATATAATTGGAATATGTCATTTCCCAAGTAAAAATGGCTTGCATTACAATTTTTTCATGTTTCTGAATTAAATTTTTATTTTAATATTCTAAATTGCATTTGTACACTAAAATGTGTACATTTCACTACCACAACATGACATCTATCCATTTGGAAATCTCGAGCAAAATAAAAAGTAGGCTAGACAAGAAACAGTTTTTCCTCATAAAGTCTTATGTAATCTCCATAACACAATAAGTAAATGTTGGTTATTTTAGCATTGCGCGTCATGGTCCTGGTGAGCTCAGATAAAGGGTCTGATGTAGCGGTATGTGTTCCCCGTCATCGTCAGCCACACTTCTTGGTTGCTGCTTTTTCCAGGCCAATTACACGACAATAGCGGCTCGTGCCCAGCCATTGTCTTCCTCTAACGAAGCGCGGGGGCTCCCTGGTCTCTCCTACAAAACAGGTCACGGCTCCTCCACAACTGTCTCCCGCACTTCCACATTCCGTGAACCAATAACATGCCTTTCTTAAACTACATTTGCAATTGAGGCATTTGCCAGATATTCCCATTCAGAGCAACTTACACAGTTTCATTAAAAAAGAATGTACTCCACATACACTGGGTATTTTTAACTCCACCTGGGAATTAAATTTGCAGACTCAGTGTTGTAAGCCCTGTTCCTTAACCATTGTCCTAAACTCGCAATTCTGGTTGGAAAAGCTGCTGTTCTGTTTAGTAGGTGCATATGGCTCAGGGCTAAAGTTGGCTTCAGCCCATTAGACATTATATGACATTTATGTATCTTATTTGGCATATTTAGATCTCTCTCTTATGTACTTTGGTCTCTCACAAACACTCTCTGGGTAAAGTAAATATAGTGTAACAAATCTGAAGAGATTTATCAGCAAAAAGATTGATATGGATTTCAAAATTAACCTTTGGAAACCATGCTCATTTTGACGGAACAGTCACACAAATAAATATATTTTTTTAAGCTAATTTTTGGATGGTTGGCATGCCCAACCATGCACTTTAGCTAGGTTTAATTTTCTCATTTATATACACATCGAGCCTAAGTTTAGTTAAAGGTTTTAATAAAAAAGTATGTGCACACAAGTAAAGTGTTGACAAATACACAAAGCTGTAGGAGGAGCTTATGGTGCTGCTGAATCACAGAAATCTGAGGGCCCAGCCGCAGAAAGCAGGGCCTACATGTGAGGTATTCTCATTACTGACATTTTTTTTTTTTTTGACTTTTTAGTTGGTAGCTCTTTTTTATGGTGGCTTATAAAAGATTATTTTAACAGCCCCCTTGGTTCCACATGGCGTGTTTACAGGGTTTCCTGTAGCACCAAATGACGAGATGAAAGCCTTCGCTGGGTGGCTGAAGAAGCAGGCTTTTAATTGGGTGGCGTGCGTTTGCTCCACAGCACCTGGGCTTGTCGCTCCCCTTGTTGCCTGCGTGCTAAGCTTATATCACTCCACAATAAGCCTGGCGAAAACAATACAGCTCAGAGTCATAAAACCACCACTTTTTTAGTATGTAACCTGATATTTTATAATGCGGTGAAAGTAGGCAAAAGGACAAAGGGGTGAATCAGAGCAGTGATTGAGCTGTAAACTGTTCTGAGAGGAGGCATATGTCAAGTTTGTTCCTCTTACGCAGACTCCGTGCCTATGCTGCCATGTATGTCGCATGGTGAACGTTGGTAAGGTAAAAGACTTCTGAGACAGCATGGCACCATCTGACTTTCTGGGTTTCTGAGGCTGATGAGCCCCAATTTGGGACCGCCATTGGGACAAGTTTGATGAAAGGTGGAATGTTGAGTGGGAGGGCGATCCCTCACCGGGGGGGGGGGGTGGTTCCTGGATCATGATGGTGGGCCTCTGCCTCCACAGTGCCTGGGGTTAGACTTTTTGTTCACACAGTGTTGTGAAATTTGGCACGTGTCAGTGACATAGTAAATTACCATAGTGAGGTGCCCCTGCCTTTGCAACGAACCCCCCCCCCGCCCACCTCCCCTCCAAATAACTCTTCAATAATTCCTCATAGGATATGTGCGCTGCTTGTTGGGAAATGTAGGTAGCTAGTTTGGCTTCTCATGGGGATAAGCAAATCTTGGCCTGCAAACACAAACAGTGTGAAGACTGCGTAAGAGATTCAGTCATCTGCAATGCATGAGTCAGGGCAGTACTCATGATGGCGAAATGTGGAAGTATGCAGAACAGTAAGAGAACACCAGCAAGAACTCTGCTGTTATCAGTGATTCTTTTTTTTTCCCTTGTAGAAATGAATGCTCATGTAGTCTCCTCTTCCAGATGCTTAGTCTCTGACAGGACTTAACTTTTCTGGCCAAAGCTACCTGGATTATGATTGGCTTGTACATATTTCTTAGGGTGGGTTTGGTCTGCTTAAGTGGTTTACTGTTCCATGCACTCACCCGCTACATTGTGCAATTTGACATCTGGTTCATTAACAAGGCATTGCAGTGATTTTAATACAATAGAAGTTTGGCTCAATACCATTTGCTCGTTATTTGCTTAGTCGTGAAACCCTCCACCATCCAGAAAAGTGACCAGGTGTACAGATTTAAGCCTTTGGAATGTTGGGTTTCAGCTGTAGCTCTGTCCATAAATCGTTTAGAAATGTGACCTCTTTCAAAAGGAAATGTGATAGCTGGAAATTTAAAGCTTTAGGTGCTTTAAAACCGATGTGACTGATTAAAAATCCCCAAATAATCACAGAATGTTCACTCTGTATGCCATTATTGCGTACCTCTGGCAGTAAGAACGTAAGTTATGTCTCCTGAAAAATTAAAGTGTAAAGTGCAAATAATTAATAGCTCATTCCTGCTTCAGGAATTACAATTAAAGTTAGAAGGAAAGTCAGTGTTCTTCAGTTTCCTTGAGTCTAATTTTGGGAATTCTGTCTGATTTCTTCCAGTGTGCCTATAAAGTAAACACAGCGCTAGGCTGACAACAAAGCTTCCAGGCACATCTACATGGTAACATGTTTCCGAGCAACGCAGTAATGTTGCCGGC
The DNA here is from genome assembly GCA_022829145.1 of Albula goreensis. Lineage (NCBI taxonomy): Eukaryota > Metazoa > Chordata > Actinopteri > Albuliformes > Albulidae > Albula > Albula goreensis. The sequence continues at coordinate 7,152,114 of CM040747.1, forward strand.
CTGGCAAATGGGCAAGTAGCTGGAATCAGAACTCTGCCGATCCTGGAAAAATGGAAAACTCTGAAATGAATATCCAGCAATGATTTGAGCCAATGACTACGAATGTGTTCTCTGAACGGTAGCTGCTGCTGCAGCTGGAGCTGAAAGTTGTATTGTTTGTTTCATCGTAGCATTTGGCTGTCTTGTTAGTCAGCAGTTTCATAAACATTTCATACTTTTGCAATCATAAAGCAGAGGATTCAAAAATGCACATGTTCTGCCTTTGGTGAGCCAGCTTTTTCAAATGACATCATCAAATCCAAGAGGTCTGTTTTCAGAAGAAGAAGAAGAAGAAGAAGAAAAAAACAGCCGTGCGGTTTGGTTAATCCCTACAGATGAAATGCAGAACTCCTCAGTTACTTCAGCATTACACACGATAGCTTTCCTTCAGCGTTGCAAACGATAGCCTTCCTCGCTTCCAGGCTCAGAGTACAGTTAGAGTCAGGCACGCCAGCACTTGCTCGACAAAGCGCAACAAAGCTTTCGGGAGGGAGGGATGAAAAAGCATTCTTCGCAGTAAACCTTTAAACAACAACATGCGACCTGTGCCTCAACAGCCACTATTGCCTGAGCTGCATAACAGAAGCGTTCTGAGGACTCTCACCTAGGCCAGCGCATGACACGAGGCCGCAACTTCAGGCAGCGGTCTGGAGTTAACTGTGAGGGAGTGTTGGAGAAGTTTAGCAAACGTTATTGTGTTAAGTGAATGGGAGGATCTAGAGCAGGCCTTCACAGCTTCAGCTATTCAGTTGAAGTTGAATACTCCTGATCTAAACTATGTGTTTCCTGGTATCTGAGAACGTCCATTGTGAGGGCAAGTGTCTGTTCGTTTAGCTAATCAGCTACGGATTGTCTTAAATTCATTCAAATCTGGTTTTATTAGTGCCAGGTTAGACCAAACGTCTGCACCACCATTACTGGTCCTTCCTGGGTAAGATGACCCATCATCAGCCTCCACCCGACCCCACCCCCCTCCCCGATCCAAATACTGTAGTAGTTTGTCCTATGTGTGTGTGGCTTGATACGGAAGGAGGAAATTAAAACCATTTCATGCTTTTACATCTGTCTACTGTGTCTAATACGTGTGCCAAATAAGCAGGCAATCATGTGAGTTCTGTCGAGGCCAGGGGAAAAAACACAAAAAAAAAAATAAGGAAATTAGCAAGAGGAGGAGAACATAAAGCTCTTCCCTCCGCGCTGGCCCTGAGGCCTGCAGGCCTGTCATCTGGAATGCTGCAGTTTGGAGTGGCTGGCACAGTGGCGTGCTGGAGTTCAAACCGTGCCAGCGCTGACTGTGGACATTAGTCATGTGGCAGCGCTTAATTTGCAATCATGGTGTGGTGTAATTGTTAAGGAAATGGGCCTGTAACTAGGATCTCAGGTTTGATTTACAGGTGAGGCACTGACACACTGCCTTTGAAGTACAGTACCAAACTAATAATTACTTCATTAAAAATCACTGTGAAATGCAATTAAATAACAGGCACATGCACATCTATATAGATGAATTGTGTGCAGGTCGCATCAGCTGAATCCCGTAGAAAATTTTATGCAATCCTTGGACCCTCTGCTTCAACTTAGTGGAGTTTTGGAGCACTTGCTGCTTTTGTCATGCCCTGTGGCAGCATCTCAGCGTTGTTTAGATGTGAACTTTGGGTAGGCCGTTCCATAAATTCAAACTTCTTCAACTATGTGACTTAACTTGTGTGATTTGGATCGTAAATCTACTGCACTTCAGCTTCAGCTCCCGGAGGGTTGGCCTAATATTTTCCGCAAGAACTATCTGAGACGGTTCTAAGTCATGATTCAGAAGATCATCCCAAAGCAAGACACTACCACCAATATGCTTGACTGTTGGTATGAGGTTCTTACTGAGAGATGAAGTGTTTGATTTTCAGCAGATGTAATGAGGCCTGAACATTTAGGTCTGTAACGTGGGGAGGTCATGGAAGGTTTTTGACTTCATCCCATCGCTTTGTGCCTCATTCTGTTAAGCGTCTGTGACTCTATGTGCACCATGCATTGGTATTTAAATGTATTGTGGTTAAATATAATGAATTTTTTTGTTGTTATTTGACCATTTTAACCTATTGCACAAAATTTAGCCAAAATCCTTTTAAAATCAATTGGATTTGCATAGATTTAATTAAAATTTTCGCTTTTAAGCTTTTCAAAAATGCAACCAAAATATTAGAAAATAAGCGCAATGTTTGGTGGAAAATAGCACTTGACTGTATCAATTTTTCCCAGTAAAGGTCCAATAGTGGGTTTATTTTTATTTTGAAGACATTTTACTTATCATGAACACAGAAGTTGGCTAATAACAAAGAACTTTTAAGTTATTTGATTGCCCAATTAAAATGTACAGGTATCATCCTCAAAGTAATGGGCAATATTGCATACATCATTTACATAGGAATATGAGTAAGACTTGTGTGCTTGTGACTAACTTGAAGGTGTTTCCTCTTACATGACTTGTCATTTTTGTATCTTGCTACATTTTGGCTTATAACAACATAACATTTAAGTTAAATCTTCACTGACTTCTGTTTAACCTTCTTTAGCATTTACCTGCCATTCAGGTGTCAGTGTTCAATTTGGATTTTGTCTTACGTCTTCACTGGCTCCAGTGATATTTGGTGTGCAGGCGATATTTGGCAGGTTCTCAAATGCACAAACGGAGACCCATGATAGATGTTGGCTGCCATTTTGAAAGAGTCAAACTGTGAGCTTATGACCTCTATTTCATTTTCAGAACATTCACAATGTTAACCCTCAAAAGAGGATAAACAAAACTAACTCGCACATACGCTAACAGCTTCACTAACAGCGTTTCAGAGGAAATATTTATCTTATTTACAGAACTTATCTCATTCCCACTAGACGTCTCAATATCCAGTCCTGTAGGGTTAGATGTTTGTCGTTTTCTTTATATCAGCAGACTGTTAAGACTTTTGTAATAAGGGGCTTAGACTTTTTAGCAATCAATGAATTTAGTCAAATGCTCCATGAAAACACTAAACTAGCAGATGCTGCAGCCCGACAGGATTTTAGTGTCTCCTCTGGACTTTTGGTTCCATGCTTCATTACATGTCTTACAGTGGGCAAGCTGATGCAAGATCTCATTACCCTAGTCTATATCTTAACCTTATCTACAATGCACTAAAAGGAAGTTCCTGCTTTCAAACACTTTATGAATACAGGCATTGATATAGATTGGCTTAATTTCTGGGTTGTCAGCCTGCAATCCTGGAGGGCAGAAATGTCAGTTTTTTTTGTCAGTGTTTCAGATCTTCAGTGATTAATTCAACAGACTGATTGGCTGTAAAGTCTGAATATCTTGTTTCCAAGCCTGCTGATTAAAAGGAAACCACAAATACTAACAGACACTGGCCCGCCAGGTCTTGGGTTTGACAGCACTGCTTCATTTGAAGGCCACAGGCTTGCCTGTCTCTCCCTATTGGTTTGTGTGTGTGTGTGTGTGTGTGTGTGTGTGTGTGTGTGTGTGTGTGTGTGTGTGTGTGTGTGTGTGTGTGTGTGTGTGTGTGTGTGTGTGTGTGTGTGTGTGTGAGAGAGTGTGTCTGTTTGTGAGAGTATGTGTGTCTAATGACGCTGTTGGGTTTCTCCTCTCTCCAGACACACTACTTCGGCCTGTGGTTTCAAAGCAAGGCCCAGATGCAGAGATGGGTGGAGCTGGAGAAGGCCCTGAAGAAGCAGCTGGACAAGTTTGGCAACGAGCCACTGCTTTTCTTTGGGGTTATGTTCTACGTGCCAAACGTCTCCCGTCTGGAGCAGGAGGTCACCAGGTAGGGCAGCCCCGCTGACATGATTTCCCTATAGGGCAGACCACCTGGCACACTAACCTATAGGAGAGCACACCTGGAACACTCGATGAAAAAGGAAACCCACCTGGCTCACTTGCCAGTATAGGCCACTTCACCTGTTGCATTAATTTATAAGTAACACACTACATCATCTCCCATTGGATGATGTTCCTGATACTCTGAAGGGTGAATCACACTATTTAGGACAGGGGTTTCACCCATGTTCACTTAGGTAAAGGTCATTTCAAAGACATTAGACTGACGTTTTAAAGGCTGTTCCAATCAGATTGGATAGCTGTGAGGATAATTGATGACTGATAGCAACTCATTTTGGTGCTCCCAGAGTGATGTTTAGAAACATTTCCCAATGGAAAAAATATTTTTTACCATCAGAAATGTTTTACGCTCTGAAATGGATGGATCCGCACCCTCCTTTCAATAATTTCCGGCAAATTAGTTCTGGTTCTTTAAAACATCATGAATGTTTTTGGAAATTTTACCTTGAGAGCAAACCTATCCAACTGTCTCACAATTTTGCACAACATCTGAGCAGAATTTTGCACAACACTGAACAGAATTGTTTTAGATACGTTCACATAACATTGCTTTATTTGTTTTGCACTGATTTTAAAAGGTCATATGGTGATTGGAATAATATGAGAAAATTTGGAAGTTATTACTTTTCAGTGTTACTTGGTGACTTTGATATAACCTGAAGTGAATATTTCTTGGTGGTTGTGACAGAAGTTACTAAAACTGTTGTATCAGGAGAATGTCTCAAGAACACATCTCCTTTGATCAATCTCAAAGTAACTTAATGACAATTTTAGCTAACATTGCAGAAATGCTGTTGTTTGCTGGATTCTTAGTTTTCTTTAGCTTTTCTCAATCAATAGATCTAGGCTGACAACAGGCATGGTGCAGGTATTTCTAGATATCAATCACAGATCGCATGAGTTTGAATTATTTATAATTACAATACTGATAATTATAATATCATTAACAATAAAAGCATTCATGTATTGGTGTAGTTTTACAGTGATTTACAGCTGTCATAAGTGCCTTTGTCATAATTACCTGCTGCAATAGCAGTGGGTCCCAATACACAAGCTCAGATCTGTTCTTTCCAACATTAAAAACCTGTCCTGTTTTTGACTTTCAACCGTGAAAAAAAAAAATTGCTCTAGGTGATTTACCTGCGCCTCATTATGGTGTTTGTGTGGTTTTTCTAAATGACAAAACAGTGTTACCAAATGGATGGGACAGTCATTAGAGACTGACTGGGAAGCTGAATATCCTGGCTGGAGGGCTGAGCGTGATACAGTGATACAGTGTTGGGTTTTCTGCAGGTTAGACACAGGTATACCAAGGACAGGTGTGTAGTATTTGGTTGATGCAAGTCAGAAGCTGGATCTGTTATTTATGTAGTGCTGACTCACCCAAGAGTCATGCACTGGGTGTCTGCAAGAACTTTGTTTGTGCGTATGTGTGCAAGTTTTTTGTGTGTATGTTCATCTTCATGCGTGAGTGTTTAGTGTAGTGTTTTGTGCGTGTGTCTGTTTGTGCTTGCGTGTGCATGCATGAGTGCATAATTTATGTAGTGTGTAACTTGCAAGGGACTGTTGTGAAAACTCAACCCAAAGCAAGAAATACCTAAAATATCAAATACCATTAATATTAACAGCATACTGAAGTCACCTCAGTCTGACCCTAGATCAGTGTGGAATTACTGAAGGGCCTTGCTCTTCCTTTGTATACTGACCCTAGATCAGTGTGGAATTGCTGAAGGACTTTGCTAAGCTCTTGGGCAACATGCATAACACATCATACCTCCAGTGCGCAGTCATGATCACGGTTGCCAAAATCGATCTTATTTTCCACTCGGTGCAGGTCTTAACATGCCGCCTGTCGTACCAACCATGCCCAGGACTAACGTTTGAATCCAGGCTCCGGTTGTGTTAAACTGCCCAAGCAGCTGTGTCTAAGCATGCATTGTCATGCCACACACATCCGACTTCTTGACAGATCTGTTACTCGCAGCGTTCAGTGATTATGGCTTTGCTCAGGAGCGGGGCATGGGTCGGATACATTCAAATTCGATTCAAATCGCATTCAGAGGGCGGTCTGGGTCACATTCTGTTGGTATCGGATCCAAATATAAATAGTCCATGATGTCTTACTCCCAACACAGACTGACAAATAGCACTCCATAATAAACACGTGGGCGGTGTCAGTCACCCTGCTGTAGAGCTGGTTGTGAGGTCAGATGAATCACCACACAAAAACAACTACCGGGAATGCAACCTCATGCTAAACGCACGGAATCAGACGTGCACAGCTGTAAGTGTGTGAAAAGACGACCTCGATTTGGACAAAGGCGGCCCATATCTGATTTCTTGTGTTCACACCACAGCCATCCAGTGCGACGCGTAGAGATAGTGGATGTTCTTTAGGTGTGGAGATGGAGGGATGTTTATAGAGGACCAAAAGGGGGCGGAGGTGGAGGGTGGGGGGGGGATTCAGGGGATATAGGGCATCGGGCTGGAGGGAGCGGGCACACTCAGGGTGTGAGATGGGCAGGTATCCCAGGAATTCCCTGTTGGGTCGGGGTGCGGGGGAGACAATGGCGGGCACTGTGCGCGGGAGCACAAGGGGCCATTATGTGCGGGCTCATGGTCAGGAGTCAGGCAGGAATGTTGGCAGGGCTCCGCGGCGTAGGAGGAACGCTACATTCCTGTGCGGCAGAGTGGTGAGGGCCTGGGGTCACCATCCAACGCCCACCACATCTCAGCCCTGGGAGACAGCTGCTCCCCCCAGAGCACTTTCACTCTCTCTCACACACACACACACACACACACACACACACACACACACACACAGGCGCACACACACACACTCACAGAATCATTCCGTCTCATCAGAAGTGCAACCGAAGGATTAGATCTGGGAGAAGAGAGACTTGAGGGAGGGAGGGAGGGAGAGAGGAGAAGAGCTGGAGGGAGGTGGGTGAGTGGGAGAGAGTGATGGTGGAAGGGGGCACTGAGGGAGGTGATGTTGCCTGGTTGCACATCATACAGTACCTTCCCTGATAAGGAATTATAGTTTGCACTTGAGGTTGAAATTAGAGTCATAGACATAGAGGTAGATAACTGTATTGCCAGGAGTAAAATACAGAATGCTATGGAGTATTTAATTCAGGTACAATACTAAAATAATACTAAAATTCATAGTGAACAACAATAATGTTTTTATTGCAATTGTTGTTGTTGCTGTAGTGAGGTAAGCCTTCCATTTTAATGGAAACAACATTAAAAATTAAACTTTCCTCAAAGTTTTGGACTGCTGACTGAAAGGAAGGAAGTGCAATCAAAATGCAAAAAGAAGAGAAAATCTAACAAGAGCGCCACATCTCTGCACATGATGTCAGAATGGACAAGGCCTCACTAAGCACACTCCTGCAACTGGTACAGTAATGTAAACATTCATAGCTCATACAGGGGAAATTACTCATTTTGAGTCACTGTGAGAAACAGGAAGACTCACAACAACAGCTTTGGATCTAAGGTAATGTATTTTGTGCAGTTATGTTTAATATTTGCCACTGTGTTGATTTTGTAATTATACAGTAATTGTTTTTTTGTTATTGTTGTAAAGACAGCTTCCTACAAAGATTATTTTATCTGCCGAGCTCTGTTTCTCTCTCTGTCTATTAATCTATTAGTTTCTCAATGTCTCTCTATCTTTCTCTTTCTCGGTATCTCTCTGTTAAGTGTGCTTGGTGTCATTTCATCCCTTTTGCGCCTGGTGTGGTGAAAGTGAGGGCGGGGGAGGCCAGCCTGTGTTTTTAGAGTGAGATTGATTGTCCTCGGCGTTGAGGGGAGAAGTTTCTCAGTGTTTCTGCGTTTTTTTTTTGAAGTGGCACGGAGTGTGTCCGATTGATGTGAAACTGTATCCCGGGACTCTGCTGAGCCTCAGTGCTCATCGCAGCTGCAGGGGGCTGCTGGAGGCTTCCTGGGCATGTGCGGAAGGTCCCATCTCTGTTTACACAGGTCACATGACCTCCTCACTGCACCGCATCTTAGCAGCTGGACACCCTATCACCCTGTTACACTCTACTGGTAGTGCACAGAAAAATAAAAATAAGATAAAATTGTATTAATAAAAAGAAAATGATACAAGTAATAGAATAATGATATATTACAACGATTAATAATTGTTGTTGAAATGTGGTTATTGTTGTTTATTGATTGTGTTTAAATCTCGATTCTTTCCACACTGCGGATGCGCCACCAATTACATTCTGAGACAGCATATATTTGGTTTGTGCATCTTCAGGCACATGGCTGACCAAGAGTGGCTGCTGGAGAGCACTGAGACTAACAAATTTAACTGGCTTGACTTTCCCAGGCAAGGCTGAAGCTAGGACTCAAACACTCAGTCTCAGGGCTCTTACCCGCTTCTTAATAAATGTCTCACTTCTTGAGCTGTCTGTATGCAACGAAAGCCATCTAAGATCCGAAATCAATCAACTTTTTAAAAAATTCATTCATCGCGCCTCTTACAGATAGCATGTTAGCGGTGGTTTACTACTGATATTTCCTTGCGGTATCAGACAGACCAGAATAAAACTCACTGAGTCAGTGTGGAAGGGAAAGACCGGAAAATTATCTTTAGGATGTAGAGAAGATCAGCTAATTTAGACACTAACTGCAAGTGTATAGTGAAATTGGCTAGCTCTTTAATGGTTTCCAGAGTGACTCAGGCGTTGGTGGGAGCTTAATGCTCCCAGAAAATGAATCACTGAGTAAATCAATCAGTAGAACTTAGCCTGTCAGGCTATGGCTCATGAATGGCCCTTGACCTCATTCCTTAATAGGTTACTTATAGGGTGAGAACGGGAATGTGTTCACAGGAGTGATGGCCCTTTGGCTAATGCCTCTGCGCTCCAAGCCTGGGATAAGCAGCGCAGTGCAGAGCGGAAACCCACACGCTTTAGGGATGGTTCCCGTATTTTAGCTCATTAACGGCAGGTCTTATGAGAGGGTTGCATTAAAAAAAAAAGTCATCAAACAGGTCAACACACTGTAATGGATAGATTATCAAGAAGAAGCCCATGTGAAATACCTCACACTTTTGTGAACCGCCGTTTGATGCCACTGCTGTGATGACAGTCAGGGCTCTTCCATGATAGCCAGGCAGGGGTAGGCAACCTCGGACCTGGAGCACCGTAGCCATTTCTGGATTATGGTCCATCCGAGCACTCGGGCCACATTTATTAAGTTTATTAAGAGTTTGAATATTCAGGGTCTGATTGGTGAGATCCTTCCTCCTTCTGCAGCACATGATCACTACCATGCATTGAGATCATGAAGTTAAGAGTTGGACAGGAGCAAGAACCCAGATGCATCTTGGCCACTCATGGATCACAGATGTCTACCCCTTTGGTAAAGTGACAATATCCTCTCAGGGTCTGGCTGAGTCTGATGCTACAAGCATGGTGGAGAAATTTTGGTGTTTGTCTTGGTGTGATGATACTAAACCGTTTTGTCATGAGGTGTGTCAGTGTACATTGTTGAGTAGGATTTTATTCTTTGATATGTTGTTATGTATTCATGAGCAGACAGGATCCTTTGGAAACATAACTTATGTGAAAGTCAACCCAAGTCAAAAATAGATCATATTCTGGTAAATTGTGGCATCACAGTTATTCATCATTGGCTTTCGGTGGTCCGTGATACAGTATCAGAAAAATGCTTTGTGTAACTAATTAAATCCATAAACACACCAATATATTTTGGTCTTTCAAAAAGCCAGTCTTGAGGTGTAGAATATTTCCCCACTTTAGAAGAAAATACTGTAGTCCCTTTGGGGCGAACAATCCCGAAGTGAGTAATTACGTGTTGAAATTTAATTAAAGTTAACCTCTTCACATTCTCTCACAGCCAATTGAGCTTGGTTAATACTCTAATTTAAACCCTGTGGAGATACATGGAACTATTCCAGCAAAGACTATTCCCAAGTTCACCGTCCTTAATGAGGTCTGGTGTTTAATGTTTCCCCCAGGACTTATTTGAAGTCATAGCTGAATGATTTGCAGCAAATCCCATTATGGGGTGTTTTCAGTAATTGTTTTCAGTAATTGTGTTTCTGTATTTTCTCGACTTAGGTGAGATGAGTATGTATGTTTGTTTGTTTGTTTGTGTATTTGTGAGAGTCTGAATGATTTCTTTGTTTGCTTCTGTGTTTGTGTACATGTTTTGTTTGTGTGTATGTAGGCATATGTGTGTGTTAGTGTTTGGGAAAGTGTGTGTGTGTGTGTGTTTTTTTTTTTTTTTTTTTTTTTAGGAAGGTGGGATGTTCATGCATGTGTGCATCACAGTGACAGTCTATGCTGTCTATGCTAGCTTATGTGTTTACTTGTGTGTGTAAGTATATATGTGGGCATGTGTGTGTGTTGGTGTGTGAGAGAGTGTGTGTGTTCTTTGTATGATCAGCTGATTTGTTGAGTCAGACCGTAGGCTCCACAAGTCATGTGTAGGCCGTTCCTGCCCAATTTATTTTTGTGTTGTTTTTCCTCTCCTGACCCGGCCCAGGCCAGGCCACAGTCTTTACTTCCTGAATGTAGGGACACACTGGGGCTAAATGTTCAGAATCCCTGCACTGAGCTCGGGCCCTGCACTCCAGCCAAGCACAGATCCTGGCTGTAGCCTTGTGCACAACCTGACGGGTTAACTGTTGGCCCACTTCTTGATGATACGGGTCAATATCCGTAACAGTACTGCTGGATGGATCACACCTAATGCTACTGATTAATGGAAAAAAATGACATGGTGTCACAGCTCCCAATGTAGACTGCTTTACGAATATAAACATGAGAATAATTCACTTACACAGCTAGCATAATAACAACAGCTGTTACCATTGTTATTGTTGTCATCATCATTTTATTTCATATCAAAATTCAAGGAGCTCATCACAAAACACAAAATTAACATAAAAATGGAAGATTATTCAAAAAACTATGCTGATCATTTATATTTTCAGTATATTAAATGTAGAGACAGACAGTACCTATACATTAACACAAAAATGCATCTTACTGAGGCTGCAGGGTGAAGTGCAGAGATAATATACAGGACAGAATAAATGAGACATGGGAAAGAATAAGAGCTCTACTTACAGAAAAGAGAACACTTATATTGCTGAGCAATAATACATATTTACTGCACTTGGAACCAGTTACAAAATGCAATTAAATTTGACTGACAATCCTCCAAATAATTTTAAACATAGGATGAAGGAGAATCTAGTCAAATTCAGAATTTCAGAAGGATCATTCTTTGTACATTAAGTTTAGATAAAAATAATAAATACTGTCAGAATATAATTGGTGATGTCAGTATTAATCAACAAAGATGAAGGCGATACTTGACAGTCCTGCTTTTCCTCAGTAGCCGAGTTTTATCACTTCAGTCCTTGTAAACTTAGACCAAAAAAAAAAAAAAGCCCTCAGAGGATGAATTTGTGCCAATGTAAATGAGTGCATTTCAGGATAATGACAGCTAGTAGCAGACATTCCAAAACTCTCACAGCTGTGCAAGGATAGACCCCTTAATCTGTATTACAGCCAGGGCATCACTAGGGGATGCAGGTTCATAATTATCACACTCAGCTGCTGTTTTTTTTTTTTTTTTTTCTTTTGTATTGAAGAGTTGATTTTTATAATGTGGTGTTACACATATCTTGTGTTTGTTCAGCTGATATGACTTCCAGATACAGTTCATCGAGTTCGTTTTTCGTTAGGTGGCTCATAGCTGTTTGAAGCTAATAGAAGTTGATTTGCTCTTTTCAGACTGGCGCCTTTGTGATTTTTTTTCCCCTCAAGTGCCTAAGTTTAGAAAACAGCAACTCAACTTGTGTCCACTTAAAAGAGGTGTGGTCACTAGCATTGCTGGCTGCAGCCATACTGCTGTTTTGATTAAGCGCGGAGGAGATAAGTAGCTGCTAATCGAAACCATGTCCAAATCAAGTCACGGCTGTTTTCTTTCAGCGCTAATGCGACAGTAACAAGCCCTTACATAGGCCTGTGAATCATACATAATGCACTCATTCTGTTGAACGCACCCTCTCCATTCCACACACAGCGAAAGAATGTTTGAAAACCTTATCAGCTGCTTTTTCCCTTGTTTGAATTGTGTATGTCAGGAGATAGAGGCCTAAAAAAGAACATGTTATAATCCCTTATTCATCGGAGTGATAATCTCCTAAGGAGAGGTTTATTCCTGGCTCTGAAGACAGTAAGCTGTGTTTATTTAAGCACCTGATTCCTGCTAAGAGGAAGCTAGCTATGTTTGAAAATACAGTTTTACTCCGTTTATGTGTTGGTGCATTTGTGTTGTGCATCTTATTATCAGAGAGGTGGTAACAAAAATGCGCCTTGAAGCGTATTCATTAAACTACTAAATAAAATCTGTGAGCATATGTATCCTCTTCCCTGGACTGCAGGGTAATGTCATAGAGAGCTGGCAAGCTATTTCAGTGTTCAGTATTGCTGTATGTTGGCTTTAATTCATGTAAAAAATCTGTTCAATTGAACTTTCACGCTTAAACCTGGAAGCCCTAACAGAGATGTGTTTGGACAGAAATGTATCATGCATGGATTTAGAGGAAATTGGAGATGACTCTCTTGATTGGCTTATTTATACCCGTGATGCAGCCTACAGGTAATGAATCCATGAAATCCAACTTTTACATGAGGAAAAAAAATCTTTACATAAAATCAATTCCTTTACAACTGCACCTCAGTCATTTTCCTAAAATTTCACCAATTCTTAAAATAGGGCTCAGAATCTTCACGGGAAGCAATGGAGTATAAGATTTGGAGTAGCTCCCATTACTTTCGAGATCTCAAGATTTTCCCTCTCAAAGAATGATACAAAATTTCACTAGAAACATTAAAAATCCCTATAAAACAGTATTTTGATTGAAGCTCTTTTGAGGGCACAAACAGCCCACCTCTTCAGTAGTTAAATAATATTAATAGATTTTTAAATTGCATGATTTTGTCTACCTCCTGGAGATACAATATTAGGTTAAGGACCAGTAAGTGATGATTTTTTTGATTGGAGTTTCTCTATTGACTGTTAAACAATCAGCAAATGGAAGCAGCTAATTAACCTTTGGAGTAAAACTTGAGACAGTTTGAGTGAGACAGTTTTGCTTCCCTATATAGACAAGGTTTCACAGAAATACATACCTCCTTACTTGTTTGTTGCAATGAAGCAGGTGACCAGTTGCCTCAGCAATACAACTTGCTTTAAATTTATGTGTTGAACGGTGAAAGGAAAAATAAGAAACATAACATTTTTGCTGAGCAGGTATGTCAACCACTAATACATAGAGCTATTCAGAATCAAATTTTGTGAATGTATCCATTCGCTGCCAAACCCATTCTTTAACATGATTAATAAAGCAACGTAATCTTTGAGATTTAATTCAGGGTGTGCCCTAAATTAAAGACAACAGTGTACAGGAACTATTCTGTGAATGCAGGGAGAAATCAAGCCTCTTTTTTTATTTTTTATTTTTTTCCTGAACTTGGCAAATCTCAGCGTTCCTTACATGAAGGACACGCCTCCTCGCCATATTTGACCACACCTCTGTACTTCCACCAATGGTATTCATTCAGGTTGAGTAATTAAAGGGTTACCAAGCAAAGGAGCTTGCTCCTAAAACCTCTGAGGGTAATTACAGGCTTGTAGGGGAGGGCAGGGTAAGATTATAGCCTCTGTCTGAGCGGTAAGGAACAGTGCAGGAGCAGGGAAGAACTCAGCTGAGAAGAAAAACAGTTTGATGTTGTGTTGCACACCGCTAAAGAATGCTGGTCTCGATCGCTAAAGCAGTTAAGAGCCACACCAGACACATCCCACTGTCCTGTCACAAGTGCAAAATTAATATCTAAGTGGAACTTGTAGTTAGGACTTTAAAGAGACAGGCGTTGACAATTTTATATTTTTAACATTATGTTCTTGTGTTGAATATTATACTTTACAGCATGCATTTATGTTGCGATAAACGTTATTGATGTTATCTTGCATTGCTTGAGCTCATTTATGAGTTTGGTTTTTTCCCTGTTTAAAACCAAAACCTTCTGATTAAATGCCTAACTCTTTGAAGAGAATAATGCAATAGAAAATGTAATTTGTAAATGTTATACAATAGCCTCCAACCCTCTTGTCAAGCAAAATATTTTAAAGTATCATGTAAACATTTGCTATTACATTTGTGATGTATTGTTCTGACATAAGGATAATAATCACCAAATGTTGTGAAATGACATATTCAAAAATGTACACAGTAAATTCGTAAATATACAAATATATTCCTAAAACTAGTGTAATTATTGGAACTTTTAAAATCCCTTTTTAAAGTCCCAAAATGTTCATGCTCAGATATGGCCTGGATAAATATGAGGTTAAAAGTGTAGAAAGATTTCCATTCTCATTATGTAAATGCATGCTACATTTAACAAGCTGTGTTAAAAAAACGTTTGGCACAGTTTTCTGAAAATGATAATAAGCAAGCAAAAGGTTGTGTCAGAAGGTTTCTATATGCTGGGAAACTGATATCTGCATGCTGCAAAGCTCCCAAAGACAGGAACATGTTGTGTACCAATACTGTATTCCAAAGGTGTTGTGTGACTCTTGCAACCAGCATCTTCAGAGAAACTAAAAGAAAACTAAACCTGCAGTCTCAGCATAGCTGAAGCTAGTTAACTAGAATCACTTCTGTTTCATCACTGTAAAGCAGAGTAATCTCTTGGTCTTTCTGCATGTAACCGCCTACGGCCAACCCTTGTACAAAAATTCAGACGAACGCAGGCTGTGTAGAGCTTAATTACAGATGAAAAGATCTAAAGTCCAGAAGGGCGGTTTCTCCCCGCCAGTGTTTTGGGCTTTTGTTTTGGCTCACAGACTGCTTGTGGATGACTGTTTATAGGGAAAAGGTGTCAAAATAAAGCAACAATGTGAAGGTCGAGCTGTTCTGCAGTCAAAACATTCACTTCGTAAAGCCCATTCCCCCCAAAACATTGGCGAGGCCTGCATTTGCGTGCGTTGTAGGCCACAGCTCATGTGCTGACTTACTGATTCCTGACATTTTTTTACTCAGGATTTTTTTTTTTGCTTTTCAGGTACCAATATTACCTTCAAGTGAAAAAGGAAGTTCTTGATGGCCGCCTTCAGTGCGGTGTGGAACAGGGTATCCGGCTGGCAGGTTTGGCTGTACAAGGTGAGAAAAGGAATAAATTTGTGGCTGGGATGTTTATGGCCATTGCCACGAAACCTGGCGGATGAGACACATTGGTTTATTAGATGCACCAACCATTTTTTGGTTCCAGAAAATTATTTTGTATGAAGTTTAAAATGAACACCTTGTTGCACGTCCTGAATTGCAGAGCGTGTTAACACAAGTTGCGTGTCAGAAATTTCAGCAATCAGCTAGGCTAAGTGTTCTTCTCACCACATTTTTATACCGATTTTCTGGTCTCCTACTGCACCAATGTGCAAGAAAAGCTGGACCTTGCCTGATTGCTTCTGGACCTACAATTCTGTATCGTATGTTAGTTAGCTAAATTAGACAACTTTCAAGCTAGTTCACTAGTTTGTAGACTTATTAAGTATAATCTTGTGGTCTTCTATTATATGCCCTCCAGTAATTCTAGTTGTAAATCATATGTAACAGGTCAATAATAAATTTTCACAAATAAATACTGCAGGCTTTAGTAGACTGAGAATAAAACATGGTGTTTGTGTCATTCTCTGTATTTTTTTTTGCACAGCTGATTTTGGGGACTACAATCAATTTCAGTCCCAGGACTTCCTCAGGGAATATGTGCTTTTTCCAGTGGTAAGAATATTTCTTCATCCATAGTGAATAGATAATGGCTTCCGTTTGATCTCTTTAATCCTTATATTTATTGCTTACCCTTTCACCTGTAGATCTATTGCGGAAGTTGAATTTGCATATGTTTTTTGGTAGCTCTGACTGATCACATTGCATGAACAGGGCTGCTCAGACAAAAAAAAAAAGCTATTAACCAGACTCCTCACCGGCTAACCTTCTTACTCTGCCTGAGGCTGTCATGTTCACCGGTTAATAAGAATTAACAGGAAACTGTTAAGTTTCATGAGCACAGCTCAGTAGTTCACACCAAAGGGGGCTACTCATGACCATAACAGTCAACAGGACGTTTGAGTAGCACTTACAATTGCCTTGTACCGCAATGACTGACCTCCTGAGCGTTTTCAAGGAAACGACTGACTCACCAAGCAGAAAAAACATAGAGGGGGCAGATTGGTCACATTCTTAAAGGGATACTCATTTTGGCTCATCTGAAGCGTCCTAGCATCCTGCTGTCTCATACTTTTCTCTACTATTTAAGACTTGGTATACTGAAAGCGAACACTGACTTCACTGGTTCGTAGAGACATTTGCTTGGACAAGGCATGCATACTTTTTTCAGCTGAGTTAGCTTCAGCCGCACCCCAATACTATAGATTGTGCACTAGAGCCCTTACCCAAAACAGGGCAAGCCACTGGTATGCTAGTTCATTTGAAGATGCCATTTTAATTTCTGTGCTTGCATTATGGAGATGTCTCTGGAAGCAATGCTGCAGTTAGCCTAGCTAATCAATGGAATACACCATTTGTCTAAGGTGGTTCTAAAATAACTGGTTTTAAAACAAAAGCGGAACATTGTTGTTTTTATTTTAAGTCATACATGTAGTCTGTGTTTTGTGATATCCAGCTTTGGAGTATTAGAAGTTGCATTGCTGATTGCCTGTTGACTTCCAGTCATTGTATTCTTAAGCAACGTTATGAAGTGGGGTCTTTATTTTCTAGTTTGAGCGTGATGTTACTGTTTTTAGAATGACGCTAAGCAGCCTGCATCCACACAAAGGGCTTATAAGCGGCTGGTATACTATTCAAGAGAATTAAGAAAGTCAGTATGTGATCAATACTCTATAATAGCAGATAGTCAAAATCCTGTCCAGCCATTCCCCGACATATGTCCGAGTTCCGTTCTGACCGACCGGTCGAATCTCGAAATGGACTCAAGTCAGGCTTATGTTAGCATGGCAACTGACAGCGAGAACTGAGAGAGCTGCTGCGATGTATACAATGCCGAGATATCATCTAATGGTCACTATCGTATGCACGCGACTGTTAGCGTTGGCGGACATACGACCAAGCACAATTTTTATATTGACCTTCATTTTTTCTTTCTTTTTTAAATTTATGCTTTATTTTTTGTATTCAAAGCTACTCTTTGAATTGGCATCAGCTGCATGAATTAGCACCAGTGCATCCCCAGGTGAGACAGGCGATGTTGCTGTCAATCAAGCGGGTCTCTGTGTAGCAAACAGAGCAGGTGGAGGCTTATCTGATTGGTGGGCAGAGCGAGGGGGGAAGGCCTTTCTCCTCCCTGATTGGTGGGCAGAGTGAGGGGGCAGGCCTTTCTCCTCCCTGATTGGGAGGCAGCACGGAGCAGGAGTGGGGGCAGGTCTCTCAGGTCTGTGGCAGCCCTGGAGGCACTCATTCCTCCTTTTACATTGCTCCAGTGTGGCTCACGCATACCAGAGTGACATACCAGAGTGACATATATGCAAACAGAGCCTGGAGGCACAAAGACGCAGAGACGGGTGAACAGAGAGGGGTAGAAAGACTTTTGAGAAGAACTTAATCTTGGGAAACTTTTGAACCACAACAATATTAAAAAAAAACCCCATGACTAGCATTATTAGCATAGCTCCTGCATAATAAATCACCAATGAGGAAGCAGCGCACTTATATAACACCCGTTTCTACATATATCATCTTACTCAGGTACTGAAAAGTATATATGCAGAACCTCTCTGCCACCCCATAAGTTCTTAAAATTAGGAAATATTAACTGTGGAAACTGTGTTAACTGTGATATCCCCACTGAACTCACAAAAGAAAACCTGAACAGTGTTAATACTGGCTACAAAACTTCATTCTGTGTGTTAGAGACTGCAGATCACCACTCTTCTTACTCAGTGGTGAGTTAATGGGGGGGTTCCCCACACTAGTCTGAAACCCCCTTCCTCCCCCAGTCACTCTCAGAGAGCGAGAGAGTGAGTGAGAGAAAGTTGAGGAAAAAGAGAGAGACTTTGAGAAATAAAAAGTGAGAACAAGCTAAAGAAAGAGAGAGAGAACTCCTAGGCCCTTGTCCTCCTTTTCTTAAAAAATCAACTGGTTTTCTGCTAGCACTGCCATGTTTACAGTGAACTGGCATTCTGAATACTGGTAGTCATGACAGTTCAGATGTAGGTGATTCATACATGTTATTGTACACCAGTGAGTGGACAGATGTAGGTGTTTCATACATTTTATTGTACACCCATGAGTGGACAGATGTAGGTGTTTCATACATGTTATTGTACACCAGTGAGTGGACAGATGTAGGTGTTTCATACATGTTATTGTAAACCAGTGAGTGGACAGATGTAGGTGTTCCATACATGTTATTGTACACCAGTGAGTGGACAGATGTAGGTGTTTCATACATGTTATTGTATACCAGTGAGTGGACAGATGTAGGTGATTCATACATGTTATTGTACACCAGTGAGTGGACAGATGTAGGTGTTTCATACATTTTATTGTACACCCATGAGTGGACAGATGTAGGTGTTTCATACATGTTATTGTACACCAGTGAGTGGACAGATGTAGGTGTTTCATACATTTTATTGTACACCCATGAGTGGACAGATGTAGGTGTTTCATACATGTTATTGTAAACCAGTGAGTGGACAGATGTAGGTGTTTCATACATGTTATTGTACACCTATGAGTGGACAGATGTAGGTGTTTCATACATGTTATTGTACACCTATGAGTGGACAGATGTAGGTGTTTCACACATGTTATTGTACACCAGTGAGTGGACAGATGTAGGTGTTTCATACATGTTATTGTACACCAGTGAGTGGACAGATGTAGGTGTTTCACACATGTTATTGTACACCAGTGAGTGGACAGGTGTAGGTGTTTCATACATGTTATTGTACACCAGTGAGTGGACAGATGTAGGTGTTTTGTTCTTGCGCAACAGTGAGACTCTCTCCCCTTTGACGCAGAACTGGGCACATGTGGATGACGTTCTGGAGGAGTGGACTCACAAAGTGGCAGAGGAACACAAGAGTCACTGGTTTGTCCTTGTTTCTGACTTTTCTCCTCTTTGATTGGTCAGTTTTCTTCCTTGTTTGATTGGGTCCAACCACCTGGAGTCAGCCGGTTTGTCCAAAACAATTTCATTTCGGAATGTAGTGTTTTTTTTTTGCATTCTTTTGCAGAGTTACTTGTTTTTTTTTTGTATTGTTACAATCCAAAAACCTAGATATTTACAGAAATGGTTCACATGAAGTACACTGCGTGCAATACCAGTGTCCGGCCTAAGAGTCATTCTTGCAACCTATTTAATTCCTAGTTAACAGTCAAGTATCCTATTCACCCTTTTCACTTTACTGCACCCCCAACCGAAAAACCCATCAGCCTGTTAATTGTGTTCCCTTGTCTTGTTTTCCAGCGGAATGCCGCCAGCTGAAGCTGAGCTGCTGTACATAAAGGAAGTGGAGAAGCTGGATGGTTTCGGGCAGGAAAGCTTTGCTGCTAAGGTTCGTTTACCCGCTCGCCCTCTCCGGATGTTGCGCCTCATAAGTCAGTTTTCCCCACTTCCTCCATTTCCTTTCTCTCCCGCAGGACAACTACACCAATGATATCTACATCGGCGTCTCCTTCATCGGCGTGTTTGTCAAGCACAGGAATGGGAGATCCATCATGTTGCACAGGTGAAAACAAAGATGGGTCTTCTAAAAAAAAAAAAAAAAAAAGCATTTTTCATTGTAGTTATTTTTTTGCCTTCTATGTTTCTCAAAGCTTCTGTAAAGACACTCAGCTCTCTTTGGATGTGTTGAATTTTCATCATTTTTTGTAAGTCATGACTGCGTGTAGAATTACAGATGGGTATTTTGTTCCAAATACTATTCACTGCGAGCTCACATGAACTTTAATTTGTTTAATAAAAAGCCTCAAAACCATAAAATGTGAGTGATGTGACTGTATTTGGGCAGGGGGGAAGCTCAGGCTGCTGCTGTACCACACATATACCACTGCAACAGCTACGAATTTTTCCATCTTTGTTTCCTTGTGAAGTAGCCAGCTTTCATTTCCATCATCAGCTCTGATGCTTGCACTACTACCGCCACTAAAATTAATAGCTGTAATTTATTAATAGCAGCAACAGCAATACTTAACAATAATATAATACAACATAACAGTGCAGTGCATATAATAAAACCATGCCTTTTTGAAAGTGAATGTGGCTCTTTTATCACAGGTGGAAAGACATTGGCAACATCGCCCACAACAAGTCAGCCATCACCGTGGAGATAACAAGCAGAGACGACACCATCATGTTCCACACAGTGAGTGTTGTCACAGTCTCAGTGCTTTCCACAGAGTTATCTCAGGCCCAAATGTGAGATGTGAGAAATAGTCACATAAACCCACTGCTGTGTTAGCTTCTTCCATTTTGGTTTTAATACCAGGGATTTGTCTAATATCCTAACTTATTGTATCTATTTGTGTGTGTATGTGTTTTTTTTTTTTAACCCTCATGGAATATTAGTGAATATTAAATTTCACCCACGCTTACTTATAGTATATGAGACTGGAGCTACACAGGAAATGACTGCTTTGGTTGTTTTTGCTTTCTTCTGTTATTCAGGAAGATATGGAAATGGCCAAATATATTTCAACCCTCTTCACTGCCAGACATAAGTTCTACAAACAAAACAAAATATGTGCTGAGTAAGTGTTTGGCTCCATTCCTTCTTGACTTTATATAGGGAAAATCTTAAAGAAAGAATGCCATTATGTATGTGACATGTGTGTTCTGGTAAGGCTTGCTTCTGTCTAACCCACACTGCCTCTAGTGGCAGTTTTTTTTATATTGCTGTGTACATATCTGGTGGGCCACACGATGCAATATGAGTCATAGCGAGATGTTGTGTCAGGTACCATCTTTAAAAGAAAAAAGATCATTAATGTCACCACCCATCCAACATATTTGCAAATATGAACCCAAACAGCAAGAAATCATTTTGTTAGAGCTCTACATCATTCATACATCTACATCATTCATTTGCAGTCTTGTTACTTAGAAAGAAATCATGGCTTCATGTGAGATTTGACATGACATTTTTCCAGATTTCTGAACAGTGGACAACACAGCACAGCACAAAATTGCATTTTTTTTCCTGATTTAAATTCTCTCTGAAAAAACTGCTTACAACTATTCACTGTGTGTGTTTGTGTTTGCTCACTTAGCTACCATCTCAGTTTGGCCATCTTGTCATATAAATAGAGGTAACTGTACAAAAACAATTAGGTAAATTTGAAAGGACCACATGGGGACATTGGCTGATTTCTGACATAATGAGCAACATATATGTTATGGCTCTCCCAGTTTTGTTAAAATAAATGGAAACAAACCTGTTTGGTAGAAATTTCCCCCATTCAATAAGTAGGGTCTTCCAATCAGAGAAGTGAGGGAGGGAGGAAGAAAGAGAGAGTTGAAGAAAGGACAGGTGGAATTCTGGTGAGGCTATGGCACCACTGAACTTGTGTACAATGTGATATGATTGGTTGTCTCCACAGACCAGCCCACTCCCCAGCACCAATCCGGAGACGGCCCACGTGGAACCGTTCCTCACTGGTAAGCCTCTGCAACCGTTTACCTTCAACCCCCTAACTCCAGGCCAAGGGCATCACACTGACAGAGTTTAAAAACTGTTTTATTGTTGGCTTCCTGTCCGGCAGTAAGGACATAAAAAAGCAAAGTAAAACTGGAGGAAAGTTTTATGTACAAAGGGGATTGGGAAAATGAAATGGAGAACAGATATCATTGGTAAATACAACATAATATGGCAAAAAATAATAAAGGACCATTTGGCTGGCCTGCAGAATTTTTATGGTCGTTGCTTATAATTTTGGAAAATAGGCTTGAGGCTCAAATGTCACCCGCATTTTGCACTGTAGGGTTGTTTGGGAATTGGGAACACAAAAGCCAATTATATTTTTGGATCAGGACAAAGCATTTTGAAATGTGGGCAGTTGTTGAAATGAAGTGAAATGGGGGTTGGTCAGAGTAACTTTTCAGAAGTAGAGACCTAAGTATGAATTGCAGTCTTTCTCTTTGCTGTTTTCCACCCTCTGTGACCTTGCATTTGGGAAGTTCCGCAATCACAATGGAGGCAGTGATTTTCATTTTTCATTTTTTTCCCCTCCCATTCCACTGGTCAAACAATGATTCTAAATGAGGCACAATAGCTTTTCAGTAAGGCCTTGACTGAAGACTGTGGTCCCTTGTGTTTTCTGGTAATCAGGCTTATTTAGACTTTCTAGCATTTTAACCCTGAGTTTTCATGAGGAATGGAGAAGGGTGTTTACAGAACATTAACACAGATAAAGCGACACAAGGGCATTGCCAGTTTTCTCATAACTCTTGGTGCTCTGTTATATTGGTCTAAACTGATGGAGCAGTCATCAGAATAGAGTATAATGCATTAAATGAATGCTGCAGCATCCATTCTAAAACTGTAATATTAACATTACACAAACAAAATTTAACAGTCACATAGACACAATCACATTCCAGGCTGCTATGAAATGAAGATTGCCCTGGCACAGGTGTGACGCAAATCTAGGATTTAAAATCAGTGATGTACCCATTTTTTGACATAATGTGGCCGAAGTCTTTGTATCCAGACAGTCACATAATGAATGTTTTGAGGGTATTCTTGGTGAGATTTATCAAATTTTAGATTTTTGCACATGCTATTTCAGTCACGTGCAGCAAATCAACTACCCCAACCAATCAAATGCTCTCTTCTTTTTGCACCAAAAAAGCTGTTTCGCACATACTAGATGCTTAAGTACACCAGGCTCTCAGTGTTTATTATCTGAGAGCAGCACTCACTGTATTCCCTATCAATGATCTACCACTCTAGGGATGTGGTAATGTTGTGGATGAATTGGTGTTTTGACCATGTATAGCTCTTTTTTTGATTTTATTTTTATTTTATAATTTTTTTTTCTTCAGCCAAGGCCTCGGTCTTGCATCCTGCAGCCGATGCATTCTCAATACGCTGAACACTACCAGGATACTCAGAGTTCACAAGGTACGTCTGCTCCTGCAGTCAGCCGCCTCGGCCTCTGCCCTTCTTTTCATACAACGTGGCTCCAGAGCTTCGCTTTTTTGTGGTGAGACTCTCGGACTACCCAAAAGCATGCTGTCAAAAGCTGTGAGAATCCGTGGGAGTCAAATTGCTGTAACACCCCCACCGCTCCCCTGAGAAGGACATCGTTGAGAGGCAGAGCTGCCGAGTTAGCACTGTTAAACACACCCTCACATCTACGCATCCACACACCCTGTAATTCACATCAGCTTTAATCACAGTTAAAATAGCGCTGATGAGAAGAACTCGAGTATGACAGAATCTTTATTTAAAGTGTGACATTATTCACAATTCCTGATTTATCGGCCTTGGATCTATTTTAAAAAAAAAAAAAAAAAAAAAAAACAGACAGCTGAAGAAGAGATGGACTCACTGCGGGAATTGAATCTTGTTGATGGTAAAGTTTTAGTTCCCTATTAAAATATTCAGAAAGTGAATTTACATTCGTTCACATTGGGCGGGAGGGGAGGCTGGCCCTTGACTGATTGTAACTGAAGCACTGCTGTTAAAACATCTCCAGACTCAGCTAGACATTAGGTATGATCCGTGCAGTCACTGGTACACCGAGACAAACGTCATGTGTTTTCTCAGACCAGTATGTTAGTTTTCTTACTTGTACTGACAATTACATTGGCATAACTTCCCACAGTACAGAGATCCTCAGAAATGTAAACCTGAAGTTACAGTCTGACTGAAAGACTAAGATTTAAATTAGTATTTAAAGCAGTGTATTTTGGCAATGACTGATGCTTATATATCACATTTTGATATCCGGGTTCTCGCGTATTTTCACTTCAATGGATTGCTTGCCCTGTTTCCTCTTTATAAACAGTATTTTTCTGTGCTAGTTGGTGCTAGTTGTCTCTCTCCTCAAACAGCATTTTCACACTCTGCCTCTCGCCTGTTGGCTTTTTCTACAGACGATACTTTCACACTCTTAGCTTGTTGAGTCTTTCTACAGACAGTACTTTCACACTCTTAGCCTGTTGGCTTTTCCTACAAACAGCATTTTCACACTCTTAGCCTGTTGGCTCTTTCTACAGACAGTACATTCACTCTCTTAGCTTGTTGGGTGTTTCTCCAGACAGTACTTCCACACTCATAGCTTGTTGAGTCTTTCTACAGACAGTATTTTTACTCTCTTAGGTTGGTGGATCTTTCTCCAGACAGTATTTTCTCACTCTTAGCTTGATGGGTCTTTCTCCAGACAGTACATTCACACTCATAGCTTGTTGGCTCTTTCCACAAACAGCATTTTGACACTCTTAGTTTGTTTGATCTCTCTCTCTTTCTCTTTACAGACAGTATTTTTACTCTCTTAGGTTGGTGGATCTTTCTCCAGACGGTATTTCACACTCTTAGTTTGTTTAATCTCTCTGTCTTTCTCTTTACAGACAGTATTTTTACTCTCTTAGGTTGGTGGATCTTTCTCCAGACGGTATCTCTCTTTCTCTTTACAGACAGTATTTTTACTCTCTTAGGTTGGTGGATCTTTCTCCCGACGGTATTTTGACACTCTTGTTTGTTTAATCTTTCTTTCTCCAGACGTTTGTTTAATCTCTCTCTCTTTATTTCAGACACTCTTAGTTTGATCTTTCTCCAGAATCTCTCTTTCTCTTTACAGACAGTATTTTTGCTCTCTTAGGTTGGTGGATCTTTCTGTCTTTCTCTTTACAGACAGTATTTTTACTCTCTTAGGTTGGTGGATCTTTCTCCAGACGGTATCTCTCTTTCTCTTTACAGACAGTATTTTTGCTCTCTTAGGTTGGTGGATCTTTCTACAGACGGCATTTTGACACTCTTAGTTTGTTTAATCTCTCTCTCTTTCTCTTTACAGACAGCATTTTGACACTCTTAGTTTGTTTAATCTCTCTCTCTTTCTCTTTACAGACAGTATTTTGACACTCTTAGTTTGTTTAATCTCTCTCTCTTTCTCTTTACAGACAGTATTTTTACTCTCTTAGGTTGGTGGATCTTTCTCCAGACGGTATTTTCACACTCTTAGTTTGTTTAATCTCTCTCTCTTTCTCTTTACAGACGGTATTTTTACTCTCTTAGTTAGTTTAATCTCTCTCTCTTTCTCTTTACAGACAGTATTTTCACACTCTTAGTGTGTTTAATTTTACACTCTTAGTGTGTATTTTCACACTCTTAGTTTGTTTAATCTCTCTCTTTTAATCTCTCTTTCTCTTTACAGACAGTATTTTTCTCTTTACAGACTTAGTTAGTTTAATCTCTCTCTCTTTCTCTTTACAGATGGTATTTTTACTCTCTTAGTGTGTTTAATTTTGACACTCTTAGTTGTTTAATCTCTCTCTCTTTCTCTTTACAGACAGCATTTTCACACTCTTAGTGTGTTTAATCTCTCTCTCTTTCTCTTTACAGATGGTATTTTCACACTCTTGGTTTGTTTAATCTCTCTCTTTCTCTTTACAGACAGTATTTTCACACTCTTAGTTTGTTTAATCTCTCTCTCTTTCTCTTTACAGACGGTATTTTCACACTCTTAGTTTGTTTAATCTCTCTCTCTTTCTCTTTACAGACAGTATTTTGACACTCTTAGTGTGTTTAATCTCTCTCTCTTTCTCTTTACAGACGGTATTTTGACACTCTTAGTGTGTTTAATCTCTCTCTCTTTCTCTTTACAGACAGTATTTTCACACTCTTAGTTTGATCTCTCTCTCTTTCTCTTTCTCTTTACAGACAGTATTTTCACAGTCTTAGTGTGTTTAATCTCTCTCTCTTTCTCTTTACAGACAGACTTAGTGTGTTTAATTTGGTATTTTCACACTCTTAGTTAGTTTAATCTCTCTCTCTTTCTCTTTACAGACAGTATTTTCACACTCTTAGTGTGTTTAATCTCTCTCTCTTTCTCATTACAGACAGTATTTTTACTCTCTTAGGTTGGTAGATCTTTCTCCAGACGGCATTTTGACACTCTTAGTGTGTTTAATCTCTCTCTCTTTCTCTTTACAGACGGTATTTTGACACTCTTAGTGTGTTTAATCTCTCTCTCTTTCTCTCTTTCTCTTTACAGACAGCATTTTCCATGACGACCCTTACTATAAGTCCGAGACGAGCCTGGACCGGTGTCCGGTGGACTTCGGCTTCCGTAACGGGAGCGTGTACAGCACGCCCAGCCTGAACTCCATCCAGGCCTCGCCCATGTCCTCCAACCTCAGCATCCCCGGCAGCGACATCATGCGCCCCGACTACATCCCCTCGCACCGCCACAGCGCCATCATCGCCCCCACCTACCGCCCCACGCCCGAGTACGAGGCCGTCATGCGGCAGAAGCGCTGCCTGGTGCCCGCCGACTGCCACAGCCAATCCCTGCGAAACCTCAACATCAGCAACGCCTTCGCCTACCGCCAGCCCGAGGCCCTGGTCTACAGCCAGCCAGAGATGAGGGAGCGGGGCCCTTATCCGGGCCCCTACAACCCCCAGGTAGGTACAGCTAGGGTCAACGCTGCAGCTTGGATTCAGTCAACATTTATCCTTAACTTTGCAAATGTTTATTTTTATCTTCACCAGCACAGTTTAGAGATTTCAGCAATCATGAATATTAACTCGCCAACTTGTTCTTGTAGACAAAAAAACACAATTATACTTTTTCTACTACTTGTAGAAAATAAAAGAAAAACACTCTTATTGAGCAGTTGGGCACTAATGTACTAACATTAATCGAAACCTGGTTTAAGATGTAAGGGGCCTTTCTCACTTTGAAGTTTGAGTTTAGTTTGATCTGAAGTGAGGGATCAGGGCCCATTCCTACAAAGCCCGGGTAGTGTTGGCTTTAAGAAATTTTTTAACTTAGTTTGTTTCACATACAAGTGGGATTTATTGAGTTTGGAGCTGTACGTAGCGAAAAACAAATGACAGATTTTCTAGGACATAATAAGCTGAGCCATCTTATTACATAGTCTTTGCATCATTTAAATGCAGATTGTCCATCATTTAAGCCCAGAGTACCTTCATTTAAGTTTAAACTCCATATATTAATCCCTATGTGTAGGAGTGATAATAAAAGTGTGGAAATAAAAGTTTTGGTTACCCTTTGCTCCTCAGTTGAACTACAGCCACCCTGTGGCACCCTCCTCTGCCCAGTTACCCCCAAACTGTGGGGCATCCGCGGCTGGCCAGGGGTCATCGTCAGCAGCGACGGGCAGTGCCATATCGCACACGGTGAGCACCCCAGAGCTGGCCAACACGGCGACCGCCAAGCAGTGCATCCAGGGCTACAGCGCCACCCACATGCTGCGGAACCACCTGTCCCGCCCGCCGCCCCCGTACCCCTCGTTCCGCCCCGCCACCAGCACCCCGGACCTGGCCAGTCATCGCCACAAGTGCCTGGGCGGCAGCAGCCCAGAGCTGGTGAGCCGGAAGGTACAGCTGTCGGTGAAGACCTTCCAGCCGGACAGCTCGGCGGTGGTGCACCAGTCCATGCAGGAGGTGAGCGAGCCGCTGACGGCCGCCAAGCACCACTCGGCCCTCAGCAAGCGGCACAGCCTGGAGGTCATCAGCAGCATGGTGCGCGGGATGGAGGCCATGGCCCTGAAGACGCTCAACGCCCCGCTGCCACGCAGGAACACCCTGAGGGAGCAGGTGGTCCAACCCCCGCCCCCTCCTCAGCCGCAGCCCCAGGCCCAGCCCCCCCCCTCCGAGATGAGCCCCGCCAAACCCTCGTCTGACGCATCGAGCTCATACCAGCACCGGAAGACCCTCTCCAACGCCACCATGCTGATCCACAGCAGCGAGAGTGAGGAGGTAAAACACTCTTTTATGCTGGTGGTGGGACAATGAGGTTTCAAAGGATGGAGTTACAATGCACCTGTCATCACAGGAATGCTCAATGATTGGGTCAACTCATTCTCCTTTTGTGATGTCATGAAATCTCATTCTCCCATCACTGTACACTGTTTATGTTTATGTTGTTTTACTGGGGAACTGAAGTGGGTGTGACCTGGAATTTGTCAGATCTAGGCAAAAAATTAGTGTGCATCTCCAGGACAACAGGGTTAACCCTGCTTTTTCTAGAAGTTTCTTTAATGACCGCAATGAGACCGGAACCTCATTTTAACTGCTCATCCAAATGTGGGAGGCCTGTAATCTATAAGTATGCGTATAGGAGTACTTGTAATTTAATGCACACTAGTAAAGGTTTTTTTTTTCCTTGCCACTGTCACCCTTCGTTCTGGTTTTGAGAATAACTTCTCCCTGGTTCCACTGTTTAAGTTAATTGTGACAAATGTTTTGTGAAATGTGTGGATATAAATACATTGTCTTCGATTTTATTAAAGCGTGTCATATGTTATTGTAGGAGGAGGAAGAGGAGGAGACTCCAGACCTTGATGTTCAAATCCCCGGTCTCAATGAGGATATCAGCGCCCAGCTGCTGCAGGCCGCACTGGCTAAGATCCCCAACAAGCCCCCTCCTGAATACCCAGGTCCCCGCCGGGCCATCAGCAACAGTGCCCTGCGGCCCGGTCAGGGGCAGGAGCGGGGCCAGGAGCGAGCCCGGGACCGGAGCCACTCCACCCTGAAGGTGCGCTGACTCCACATGTTTCACTTCACTCCACCGCACCTTTTACTGAGCACAGTGAAAGGTGGTGCAAAATAAGCACATTTCAGGTTGTGTTTATTTTCACACGGAAACTTGTCAGTGCATGTTTGATTGATATGTTTGAGTGTATGTTTGACACAGTGCTGGATACTGTCTAAGCTGTAGGTTTTTAGGATCTTCCAAGCTTTCATCTTCTTTTATATGTATGTGAATGTACGCAGGAGCAGGAGCGGGAGAGGGAGCGGAGCCAGGCCGCCGAGGACGCGGCCCGCGCCAGGATGATGAAGGCGGGCCAGAACCAGGGCGGCCCCGGGACCCTCACCCGCACGGAGCAGCAGAACAACCTCAACGGGGCCGGGCTGGGGCCCTCCATCTCCGAGCCTGACCTGACCAGCGTCAAGGAACGGGTCCGCAAAGAACCCATCAAAGAGAGGCCTGTGTCAGAGATGTTCTCTATCGAGGACAGCATCGTGGAGAGGGAGATCATGCAGAGGGTAGGGACCTGGCCTGCTTTTAACTCCCTTTTGTTTCCGCCTAGTAGCATTGACACTGCATTCTGAAACTACCGACCAGCATCTCTGCAAGTCAATCAGCTAGATGACTGATTCTGAAGTTGAACATGAATATAATATATAGACTTGGACGTCAGTAATCCGGATGTGGTTATTCTGTACGGGGATTAACCCAGAAGTGCCGTTCCAATTATGCTGGGAAACACTGATGCAAATGGCCAAGTGCTGAACTGAGACGCTGTCACACTTTACACAGATTAAAAAAAAGCAAATTACATTCACAATTGGATAAAGACACATGTCTTAGCTCTTGTAAAATTGAAAGTAAATAGTTCACATGAAGTGTTTAAGAAATGCACGCTGAAAGTGGACTACTTTAAATTCATACTACTACAACTGCACTTCTGCAAATGCGGTGGAACTGTTTGTTTCTGTCTACAAACATAACATCATCTGCCATGTTAGAACCATATTGAGTATATTGTACCATAAGATGAACATATTGTTCTGACATTGATTCTGCATTAACCATTATTTCAAGGCAGGTAGCTTTGGTTGTTATTTAGTAAAGTTCTGCAGACTCGGAGGGGAGAAAATACTGTAGATGGCTGATATTAAGCCCTCCCCTCTACTGCTCCTGCACATTCACGGTACCTAATTACATTAATCTGGGGCTTCAACACTTGAGGTAACATTAGGTTTTGCATGATTAGCACTAATCTCTGTTTAAACCTAGAGATTACACCGGGTGGTTTAGAGTTTTGCACTGCTGGAAGTTGAGAGAATAACACTTGACACGCTCATTTGTTTAGGTCAGTAATAAATAAAGTGGGGAAGAGTAACTACGCCCTTTTCAGGAGTCATTTCGCTTGCAGAGCTGGAAGCTCTTATCTGCAAGATGGATCTGTCAACAATCAGTATGTGAAATAGCTTATGTTGACGGTTCATCAGTGTGGCATAGACAGGTTTACATGAACGTGTCCACCAGAATATATGTATGCTATATTGACAACTTTTTGTGTTTAGGCTTCATGTCCAAAAAGAAAATCAATCTTACGGCTACAACTTGCTACAGCTGTAATATGGCTGCTACGTGTTGGATTGAAAACAAGGGCAACTTTCTTTGTATGGTTCTGACACTTCTATACCCATCTGGTTTACTCCTTGAACAATGAATTTGAGGAATAGAAGTATGTCTGCATGAATTTAGGAAGGCATGCAACACTGTGCACTTAACATTTACCTTTGACTCCCAGGCAGTGTAGCCTATCCATACCACTTGAAAATCCCCCCCTGGTCTATGTTTGGTCCCTGTTGATTTTTTTTTTCTATTTTGATAAACAATAGTTTATGTGTTTGTTCGTAACCCCCAGCGCATTCGCTGTGTGGCATGCTGTTTTGGCATATTGAGGAACCCTACTTAAAATTACGGGGAGATTTGCTTTCGCTAATCCCGTGTGACCCTCAGCAAGTAGGTCAAAGCTGGCCAGTGGGGAGAGAAAAGCAAAGGGTCAAGTTCTAACTGGATCAGAAGGAGGAAGCCGAGAAGGGAAGTCTCCGGTAGCGCGACTGAGGCTCGGAGCTAACGCACCCTACCACGGTAATGACGGCAGGCTTGTCCTCTTTCCTCAAGACGCTGGAGAAGCAGAAGATGTCGGTGGACTCGCTGAAGAGGCCCCTGATGATGGCAGCCCTGAACGGGCTTTACGTGGCCCGTATGCCCGTCCCCGAGAGCCAGCAGGAAGACACGGCCAAGTGCTCCACCGACGAACGGGTAAGGCCTGCTTCCTCTTCAAACCCAACGTCAAACGGTGATGCTTCACTTATGACTTTGGTGTTGTTTATAAAACCTTGTAAGTTCAAAAAAAACGTATTCAGGAAATGAGGAAAAACTGTCCTCATTAGATAAACACTACATTAGACAAATTTCAGCCTCACGGCGTTCTGAATAAACTATTAGTTACTGAGCAATGAAAAAATTGTCAGTATACTACCGTTGTTGCAAGGTTTCTATTCAAGTATCAAGCTCAAAAATGGCAAATTTGGAGATACAAGATTTTTCTTTATGAGGTTTCAGATGGGAAAGATTATATGCCAGCTTGTTCGCTAAACCCCTGATTCAAAATCAATAGCTGTATGACAGGCCAGTTTTACTTCTGTCTGTAGAATTCTTTAAAATTACTCACAGTTTGAGTTGGTGGGGGTGACAGTCATGGTGCTGGGGATCCAGAGTTGTTTCAGGCATTTCCCCTACCTGAGTGTGATGACACAATTTGATTGATTAATAAAAGTGTTAGTACAGTTACTCGACATCTTCATCACATTTTAGGCAAATAAAGAGTCCATTTCTGCAGTTAGGGCTTTGTAGGGAGTTAAATGGTAAAACATCCTCGCCATTCCCAGCCCAGAGTTTCCCTGCGTTTGGAGTAGGTGGTACAGGTGTTACAATAAAGCAGGTTATGCAGATGGTTGGGAGTTACACCAGGCAGATGAAAGCTCATTATACATACCATATTAATTCTTTCCATGCCTTAAAACTTTTTTGTTCAGCACATTTAATTTTTGTATTTAAATTGGGTCCGTGTGTGTTCCTTTCAAGAGCTGATGTTGGTTCATTTTACAGTCATGGGACAAATTTGCCCTCAGAGTACCGTTGATTCTAAGACATTCCAATGAAAGAACACAGCTTACATTCAGAATGCACCGCTGTGTAGTTCTTTCTTTAATATGAGGTGATGTTCTGATGTTTAGAAGACATTGTTTATCACTGCAGTTGCTTGATTTTTTTAGTTGTTATAACCACTACGGGAATCTTCCCTGAGCTCGTCAGAATCCCTCTACCCTCATCACAGCTGCAGGAAAATCACACAAAACAGAACCTCAATCAGAGAGCGACGCAGGCAGCTTCATTGGACCTATCAGCACCTCCGCTGAAAAATGTAGTCACACCTCAGTGCGAGGCCGAGATTTATGACACCTGAAATGTATTTTTAGAAATTGGAAGATCCATACTGCCCTTAGGTGAGATGGGGGCACAAAACACCTTTTAATTTATGAGTCTAATTTTGAACGTACCATTCTGTCTGGCAGCAGGATTAAATAATAGACAATTATGACTAAATTCATGTAGTCAGTGTACGTGCCGCAGTTTCTCTTGGGGGTTAAAGTAGTTATGCAACCATTTTGTTCTTGGTGTCAAACTTTAAATCAGGTTACATAAAAGAACAAAAACACCTTGACTGTATATACAACATTTTCAGACGGATGCAGCTGTACCGTTTAATTTGCCCAGGTGCTTGAATGGCGTCTTATACTTTGAGTATTAAATCTGTAGCAGTAAGTAAATGATCTCATTTGTTAAAATAATTCAGTGGTAGGAAATTTCTTTAATTTTTTTTTTTTTTTTTTGACCAGAACCCCAAGTCATCATTGTTTGCTCATGGGTAGGCTCACAGTATGGGTAGATATTCAGTATGGACAGCAAACCAGTACATCAGACCAATTTATTTTTAATTTATGACCATTTACAGCCATGTAGTGTGCAGTATTTCCATTTTGAAATTCTCGGCCAAAAAAAAAAAAAAAACCCTTTAGAATATTTAATATATGGAAAAACTGGACAATACTGTTCTTTAAAAGGCAGGGATTTGGAAAGTGGTGTGTTTGAGAAAGAAAAGTAATAGAGAATTTTACGGACAGGAAATTTTGGATGTTGATTTAGAAGGATGGATTCCAGACCATCACAAGGTCAGAGGTCAATTTTTTTCTTTTCATTTTGAATGTGCTGTAGACCCAGGTTCTGTATTTGTCCCTGGTCAGTGTTTATGTATATATGTATAGGGATAAGCTATAGGCCCAGGCACTTTGCTGATCTGAGGTCAGTTTGTGTAAGCAAGGATAACCCGTAGGCCAGAGCTCTTTCCTGACCAGAGGTATGTCTTTGCTCCCTGCAGTGTAAGCACCTGGAGCGGACTTTGGAGGAGGAACGGGTCTTCACTGAGTATGAGCAGATCCCCAAGAAGAGAGCAGACAGCACAGTTACCACAGCGATGCTGCCTGACAACGTGGAGCGGAACCGTTTCAGGGACGTCGTTCCATACGAGGATAATCGGCTGGAGCTGGTTCCCACCAAAGAGAACAACACCGGCTACATCAACGCCTCACACATCAAGGTGAGAACTACTGCCAGTGTGGCAGCTCAATGTGCAAAACTCATCTTCCCACAATGCATTGCGCTCAGTAACAATTATGGCTTTTAGACAATTATGGCTTTTAGAAGAAAATTATGATGGTCAGAGTCGAAGTTTTTTTATGTGGTCTTGTACACCTTCATGTAGCAGATGTTTAATAGCACATATTGCAGAATCTGTTGTAATGCGGGGGATTCATTAACATTAAATGCTTAAATTGCATTCATCTCTGGAGACCAATTTACAATTCATTGTGGGATAGTAATAATAAAGGCATGAATTCTGCTGTGAGAGATGATCATGGTAATAAGGCAAAACAGTCTTTTTTTCTCCATACGCGACTTTATAATCTGATCAATTACGTGGAAATGCAGAAACATTGTCCTACAGCATTGATACTACGAAACCTTGTATCACCAAAAGATAGCTTTTCAGGAAATGAGGAAATGCCGTTTTGTTTACAGCACCGTGAAAACTGTTGACACTCACTGAATTTATCTATTAAGGAAAAGTTATCACCCATTTAGACTTAATAACTGGTTATGCCATTAACAGCTGTGACTGCATCCAAACGTTGACAACCAAACTGACAATCCATAGCTTATGGTGTGAGGTTCCAATTCATGTTTTTCAGGCTGAGAAAGTAGAAAAAGAGATAACTTTGGTAATAATATGCTACTTTCATGATATTCTAACCACATTCTAAACTGATAAGACTCCCTGGCAGCGTTTTGGTTAATGGAATTCTCAGTGAATGAAGTCCAAAGGTTTTCCGAACTAGCTGACACCTTTGCTGCCGGGGCACGCTGTGTTTCCACAGAAAGGCCGGAATCATAGGGAATTAATGAGGATCTGGGGTAAACCTCTTATTTCCACATCTCAACAGGAAAAATATCCTCCGATTAGTCCGGCAGCTGCCTATTGTTTGTAGTCACGGGACAGAGCGAGTTGTGAAAAGGGTATTGCATTTTGTTAATTGAGTAATTACATGCGTTTAATTTTAGGTAAATCTGACTTGGCATTTGAGATCTAATGTTCTGGGTGTTGATAAGTTTTCTTTCTTTTGGTTATAGTTGTAAAAGTTCTGTATGTAAATAGTTGTGATTTTTAAAAATTTACATTTTAAAAAAATAAAAAAAAATTTAAATCAACTACATGTGATATTACCCTACAGATAGGCTTCAGATTATAAAAGTTGTAAAAGCAGTCTAATATTTTGTGTGCGTGTGTGTGCATGTGTGTGCGCGTGTGCATATGTGTGTGTGTGTGTGTGTGTGTGTGTGTGTGTGTGTGTGTGCGTGTGTGTGTGTTGTGTGCGTGTGTGTGTGTTTGTGTGCGTGTGTGTGTGTGTGTGTATGCGTGTGTGTGTGTGTGTGTGTGTGTGTATGTTTGTGCGTGCGTGTGCGTGTGTGTGTATGTTTGTGTGTGTGCGTGCGTGTGTATGTTTGTGTGTATTTGTGTGCGTGTGTATGTTTGTGTGTGTGTGTGTGTGCGTGCGTGTGTGTCCTCTCTCTGGTTGCTGTGCAGGTGATGATCAGTGGAGAGGAATGGCAGTACATCGCTACGCAGGGCCCTCTGCCACACACATGCCAGGACTTCTGGCAGATGATCTGGGAGCAGGGGGTAAACGTCATCGCCATGGTTACCGCCGAGGAGGTACTCTCAACCACTCGAGAAGGGACTTAGAAGCTGAATTATTCATTAATTTACTGCATGTCCCAGCATACTGTATCATTAATCTGTCACTGCAAAACATCACACGTACTTCACTTGATTTGATACTGTGGTGTAGCTTTCACTTTTAAGTGCAAATATATTGTGTCAGGTAATTTTCACAACATACTGTTAAGATTGAGAAAGGTTCACTTACTCCATGCTCTGAATTGTTAATGGCTTGTCTTAGACAGCCACACTATTGCTGATATCTTCATTGATTCACTCACACAGTGTGATTAGCCTGTCACATCTTGAGTCCAGCCCCCCTTGTGATGAGATGACAATCATGTAGCATAACTAGCCTGTTTTCCGTCTTCTCTACCCCCTAGTGGTGGAATGGCTATCACTTACACAGGCTAATTAGCCTGTTATTTCTGTAGTCTGCCCCCTAGTGGTGGAATGACCATCACTTACACAGGATAATTAGCCTGTTGTTTCTCTACTCTGCCCCCTAGTGGTGGAATGAGCATTGCATATTATCCCCTGCAACAGCCAGAACAGCGAAGCCATTGTCCATCTTTCACTGCACGCTGAAAACTCCCCTGTCCAAGTCACATTTGGCTCCACAATCCCTCAGCTCTGTTCTAAATTTTGAGTTGAACATATTCCCAGCATATGCTATATTAAAGACTGCACCTCCATTCTGCTTGATATTTAAAAAACTATTTCCTCAATACCCTCTGGAATTTACCATTGCACTTTGCATGTGGCTGCTGGCTTATGTTCAGAGTTACAATGGCCATGTTCTGTTTGTGGAGTTAAAAGGGCCATGAACTTCTTACCTTACAGGAAGGGGGCAGGTCTAAGAGCCACAGGTACTGGCCCAAGCTGGGCTCCAAGCACAACTCAGCCACGCACGGTAAATTCAAAGTGACCACAAAGTTCCGCACGGATTCAGGCTGCTATGCCACCACGGGGTTAAAGGTCAAGCACCTGCTATCCGGGCAGGAGAGGACGGTCTGGCACCTGCAATACACGGACTGGCCGGACCATGGCTGTCCGGAGTATGTCCAAGGCTTCCTCTGTGAGTATCACTCTTAGCATGACCACTCCTTCAGTGGTTTTCAGCTCATCATGTGTTTATCTTGTTTACTCAGTTCTCCTGTCAAAATCAATTCTCTGTTTAACTTTTACACCATTTTGGGGAATACTCGTGTGTCTTGAAGTCTTGCTTGGGTTTAACAACCCCTTAAAGGATTTAGTGAGAGTTGTAAATGTGTTGAACAGGTTGCCAGATCATGTGCTATAGACAGAAATAGACACAAACACACGTAATCTCTTTAAGGGAATATGCAACTCAACCAAAACAGACTGTACATTACAACATAGTCTGATATGAGTTTTTTTTCTATTTTGTTAGACACAAGCAAAGAAAGCAAAGCCAATAGAGTAGCAAATAGATGCAAGCACATGCAAATAGAATAGCACACTCCCTTAAAAATGACTGGTCTATTTTGATTGAATTGCATATGTCGTTGGAGAGGCTATGTTTATTTGATTGAGTACCAGCCATAGTCAAGGTACAGCCAGTCCCCTGTTCATGTATAAAACATGGTATCTATCATAAGTGGGCATATGACGTCAATGGCACTGATTGTTTGTTTGTTTGTTTGTTTCTGTTTTGAATGTGCGTGTGTGTGTGTGCATGCACTCGTGCATATCTGTGTATACATGCTGTGGTCTCCAGCCTATCTGGAGGAGATCCAGTCAGTGCGACGACACACCAACAGCATGCTGGACACGTCCAAGAGCCTGAACCCGCCCATCGTGGTCCACTGCAGCGCCGGGGTAGGCCGGACCGGCGTGGTCATCCTGACCGAGCTCATGATCAGCTGCCTGGAGCACAACGAGGTACGGGCTACTCCGCCAGCACCATTTCTGCCAAACCCCGTCACAAAGGGACAAGCTCTCTGCAACGTATGCGTAATACAGCTGTTATTACGTCCAGCAGTAGAGGTGGTATCATCATTGTTAAATCTGTATGATTCATATAACACCCTCATATAAGTCTCTTCATCCCAAGGACAACTTAAAAGTAAAATAAAAGTAAGTTAAAAGTAAAATATCAAAAGTGCTGCAGTGTGTGTGTATCCAAACTGTGCTGTTACTTGCTTTAGCTGGAGGTACACTCAGTGAGGCAGTAGATGGCTGTCCCTTACTGAGGAAATTCATTAGTGGTTAAAGAAGACAAGATGGAACATCCGTCCAAATTTGTCCTTCTTCTCTCAGCTCAGCTCAGTTCAGCTCAGCTCCAGCTCAGTCCAGTCCAGTCCAGCCCAGCTCAGCTCAGCTCAGCTCAGCTCTGTTCAGCTCAGCTCAGCTCAGCTCAGTCCAGTTCAGTTCAGCTTAACTCAGTTAAGTAGGCTATGTTAGAATGATATAATTGTACATTTGCATTGCCCAGGCTTAGCAGATGAAACATGAAAACAGCAGAGTAGTTACAGGAATAATGATAATAATCTCTCCCCCTCTCTCTTTCTCTCCCCATCCCTCTCTCCCTCTCCCTTTCCCTCTCTCCTTCCCTCCCTCCCTCTCTCTTTCCCTCCCTCCCTCCTCTCTCTCCCCCTCCCTCTCTACCTCTCTCTCTTCCCTCCCTCCCTCCCACCCTCCCTCTCTCTTCCCCCTCCCTTTCTACCTCCTCTCTTTCTCCCTCCCTCCCTCCCTCCCTCACACAGAGAGTGGATGTCCCAGTGATGCTTGGTCGACTGCGGCAGCAGCGTATGCTCATGGTCCAGACCATCTCCCAGTACAAATTCGTCTACCAGGTTCTGATCCAGTTCCTCAAGAACTCTCGCCTGATCTGATCAGGAGTGGACCCAGCTTTGGTACAGAGTACTTGCCCCAAAAACAACTTCAAACTTATTTTAAAGACAACACGTGTTTTAAAAACTGCCATAATGGACGTTTCACCGCCTGCCTTTGTTTGAATGGGTTCTGTCCCCCCATTACATTTGTAAAGGCTTGATCTTTTTTTGGATAATTCTACACCAGGCCAGGGTTTCAGAGAAGTTCTCTTTTTGTGGAGTTCGTTCCTGACAGTGTGTTCACGGGTGAATAACAAAGTTTAGGTGTACAACATAAATAATACAGGTATGTATCAAGTTGGAATTACATACTGAAATATTGACCTCCTTTTGAATTGAAAAATTTTCCTTAAATTTTTTTTTCTATAATTGTAGTGTTTTTGGTAAATGGGAGATCGTCTAACAAATGAAACTGTGCAAAAAGCATTGTTATGATATTTCCAGGATTGACTGGAGGGACAGAGAAAATTATGAATATTTTTAATATTGTTTTGTCATGGAGTATACCTTGTGGTATGAGGAACAGCAGAATGACACAGAGAGAAATCCAAATTGATTGAAATGTGAGGAACATACAGCCTGTCTGTTTTTTTAATTATAAATCAAGTGAGATACAGAAATGTGTGGTAATGTAACACCATTCCACACCAGCAGAGGGCAGTACACACTTGTTCCGAATCACCCTTTTAGGGGACAACTGCAGTAACTGAATATTGACTGCAGCTATTTCAATGTTTTCAGTTCTGGAAATGTGCTGCGACAGACAGTTGTAAAATACATTGAAAACTTGTCAAGACATTTCAATATTTAATATTTTTAAAGTATTTTATTTTTTACGTTAATTTATTTTCTTAATGGCATTTAAGTCTTTCACTTTGTTTTCTTTATACATCTCCCTGAAGTGAGTGTTTGAGCAGATCTGACCTTTGCTGCGGCATGGCTCAGCATCAAACATTCACTTTTTGAACATTTGCTTTAGTTTTCTTTAATAGTTGGAAAACAAGTTTACAGTTTTACAGTCATTCATTTTGTTTTGTTTTTTGGCATCAGTATTTCATTTCCTAAATTTTCCTGAGCTACTTAAAATTCCATGCGTATTATCAGATTTTCTATTGTGAAATGTTGATTTTTTTTTTTTTTTTTTGGAAGATTAGATACAAGATTGCAATCAGACCAGGGTCAAGTATTTGAAATGCATTAACCTTGTAGATACCAGTAAAATACCTGAAGATTATTGAGAATTTTTAAAGAAACAGCAATTTTCATTGATATTCTGAACAAAGTTATTTC
Organism: Albula goreensis; assembly: GCA_022829145.1. Classification (NCBI taxonomy): domain Eukaryota; kingdom Metazoa; phylum Chordata; class Actinopteri; order Albuliformes; family Albulidae; genus Albula; species Albula goreensis. The sequence goes on from CM040747.1 coordinate 7,191,380, forward strand.
ATATGATTGTGCAATTTGGTTTGTAGCATTTCATTAGAAATTCTCATGGATCTTGCAGGAATGTTTCCAGATTTTGCCACCATTGTAAAGAGGTAGTGTATTTCAGTCATATTGTTTCCTGGTCTGGATACAATTCAAAATTGCTGTAATGTTTTTGTTTTTTTTTACGGAATAAGTACTTTCTTTTGTATTTGTTACTGTTTTGAGTTACCTCTTCAAGGCCTGTGGTGCCTGGAGTATAAAGCTTCCACAATTAAAGAACGTAAATGTAAATAAACCCCTATATTTCCTATCACTATGGTCACTATAAATTCTGAAATTGTAGCGGTATTCGTTATAGTCCACTTTGGGCACCATTGTGTTAACTTTGATTTGTGTTTATTTCCACATATACATTTTTCCCCTCAACATTTCACATATCCATTAATTATGTCTTACCCATTTACTGTTTTTTTTTTTCTTTGTCAGATACATTTCCATGTGTTTTTATTTGATTTGTGACATTATTCTGACTGTGTTTGTCTGTACAGCGCTGCTTGTAGATTCTCTTTTGAGTTGCTCAGTTTTGCTCCTCCTGATTTGCACAGTGAGCCCCAGTAACATCAGCTATGTCATGCTTACATCATTGGTCTGGAACGATGCAAAGCACATGTCATTATCCCTCCAGAAGAGGGGCTGGCCCACCATCATGGCTCTAGAACACTGAGCGTGTCACAAGCTCATTTTGGTCACTAAGGTTACTCAAAATTCTATGACTGGGAAAAAAAAAAAAAAACAAGGTATCACAGAAACAATCCAGCATTGCCTTATTTTCAGTATGGCTATGGGCTAGCCTTTAGCATCAATCCCTGAGATCATGTTTCATCTACATTATGGCAGGGGTTACCAATCTTCTCTGAGAAGGGCAAGTGTGATGACAGCCTTTTGTTGCAGCCTGGCCCCAATACACCTGATTTGACTTCTCAGCTAACCATGGTCTTCAGTCGAGACCTCAGTGAGATGAATCATTCGCGTTAGTTTGTCGCTTGCAGTTTGAGGGAAAGATGGTGGAAATTTGAACGAAAATCAACTTTCTGAAAGTTTATCTCAGACACAGAAACTTGGGCAGTCTAAGGTCCAGGAATATAATATTTTTCACACCCTAATATTTATGTTTTTTTCCCACTTAATCTTGAAAAATATTTTTCCTGCTGCATGCTCTCTTTGTATTTCCATATCTGGAGGAGATTAACGCCTGACGTATTTGCACCTTCACTTGGAGTTGAGAGTGCGATGTCTGTTGAGTCCAGGTGAGCCCAAAGCTGTGAGCAGCTGAGACATGACTGGTGAGTTCTCCAAAATAAAAAAGAAAGTTATATCAAAATGTTACTTCCATTAATGTGACACTCATTACCACAGTTGAGCGAATGAAATGACGGTTTCCACGGCAACGAGTCATTAATTGGTTGAGTGGATCTGTCGCGTCTTCAAGCTCTGGACTCAAGATCTGACATTTCAAATCTGGAAAGACCACAGCAACGTATCAGCCAATATTCAACAGTTTGGCTGTTCACTCTTCAAAGAGAATTTATGTTCTGTAACTGTAGAAGCATAAAACCGTTTCTTCCTTACCCTCTAAAGACTAAACCACCCGATAAGCTCAGTTGGCAGCCATTTGTATATTTCCAATCACGGCTGTTACCAGAGCAACCAAGTGCCTAATGTTTAGTACAGACTTTGTATAAAAAAAAGTCTGTGTTCTTCAAGTTTCTCAATTTTTTTTTCCTTTAAAGTTTTGGATTTTTTAAAAAAAAACATTTGTGCAAAGCAGAGAGATGCACTGTCCTTGTATTATATTGTGTTTTGGACATGCAAAATTTGTATGAATGCTTTTGACTTGGTACTTTTTAATACCATAAAAGAATGAAACTATGCATGCCTTTTTTATATTCTAATTTGTATATATACTCAATCGGTATATAAGCTTTTGCTGTCCTAGATGTGTTTTTTTTTTTGCTGCACTCCTTTCTTTAATGTGACAGTATTGTTCCATGTTTCATTGGATTCCATAGCTGCAGTGTCTGTCATGTAATGTTCACCTTTCTCCAAATGTCCTCAGACGTTGTACATAGGTCTTGTATATGCTTTGCCAACGCACTGTCTCCTTCAGAAAATTTCCAATGCTGTCATTCTTGCTCATTATGCAATAAAGCAGTATTTTACATATGTTTCGTATTCCATGCTGTATCTGTCATCGGAACTCTTGCTTCATTTCATCTGTAATACTGCATCCACCCAGCAGAGGTCAGCAACTTTACAGCTTAATGACATGTTCATGTTCAATATCACATGAGTGATGTTACTATGCCATACATTCATATATCTGCATTTAAATAGCAGTATTTACTGGCTCTGTGAAAAATAGCATGTGACTAAAATCTTTGTAACGTAATAAAATACATTTTTTAATTACTCGATTTTCCAAAAATCATAAAAAGGGATGTAAGCGCCAGAAACCAATCAAATAGAGTCTTTTGAAGGGCATATGCAAGACTTTTATCTTATTTTTGTTGTATTTCATTTTAGAATGAAAAGACCACCCTCCAGAGGGCAGTGCTGAGAGTATCTGATTGGGTCCCAGCTCAGGTGTTTTTACAATACCGTACACACACTCATACACACCTGCTTTGGATACTCAGATACACAGAGTCAGTCTGACATGGCAGTGCTGCTCTTAGAGCTCAGTTCCGTGACCTCGGTTGTCAGAACACCTGCCATAACTATGGAAGGGTTCATGGCGCCTGCTCCAGTTTGGTCGCGCAAAAAGGCTGTTGGCAGAGATTACAGGGATTACACCGGCCGGATTAATTGAGGGGCCCTTAAACCTGGATACTTCACACTATATAATTTTGGATTATGTCTGACTCTCATGTACTGTCATGGCTTAGGGCTGACCCCATTTTACATGCGGGATCTTTTTTTTGGAGATGGGGGGGGTTGGTTGCAGATTGGAGGGCTGAGCAAAGCAACAATGTTCCTACATAAACTAACACTTCTTGTAGTCATCATAACATTTCTTTGGATTGAAGTTTAAAACAAACATTAAGTGCAGTAAAAGATTAATCATAACTATTTTATCCTTTTTTCTTGAGTGGTCTCATCAGAAAAAGATTTCACATCACTGAATCTGGCATAACTCAAGTAAGGATGTGAGTGTGAGATAACCATGTGCCTTTTTTGTAACGATTTCTTGATGATGGAAACTAAGGTCTGCATTAAAGCATAATCAAGTAGAGCTCTGGGTAAATACCCTGGAAATTCTTGAAATGCAAAAACAACAATCTACAAATTGTCTGTCTTTCAGGGTTTTCTTTATTCAGTGCAGATGCAGGATGATTTCAAAACAGCTGGAACAAAGTTTGGTAAAAAGTTCTTGCATTCCCTCTTTGCCATGCAATAGGTACAAAAACACAGAAGGAGTGGAAGGTACTGATGCCCACACGCGGTTACCCATCATCCTCCTGAGGGCTGGAAGGTAAGCTGTGAGCACAGGTGGTTATGGATGGCGATAACATTAGTCACATGCATCGGTGAGGTCGGTGTCGTGGCAGATCTGGACAGAACCAAAGTAAACACTACACTGTGGGCAGAGTTTGGGAAGTGCATAGAGAAAACAGCCCTGCTGGCTTCTGAACCTTCCAGATGTTTATCTCAACAATAACAAAAAAAAATCTCATGTAAAATCACACCCAAAAGCTTCATTGATTTTCAGGAATAAGACATCTTTTCAGTAGAAAAGTATCTATCACACAGCAAAAAGAGTTGTGCTTCAATTATAAACCTTTTCATTAAACCCACAATAAACGGTATACTGACTGCAGTTCTGCCAACAGTGAAGGAGCCAATCCCGCTACCTTTTTGTCCCAGTCATTTCACTCGTTTCTTCAACAGTACTCCAGAACTTCACTGTAATTTAAAAGTGATTTTTTAGACCTCTTAATTCCATAGGTTTAGTAATGTATTGAACCCACTGAATTGTTTTATGCATTTCATGAAGACTGTAACAGCCATTATGCAAGAAAAGAAGTAGGGACCCGTGCCTACCCATGCTACATTGTAACTTGGAAACTGATCACCATGCCAACCACAGCATCGGCCATGGTGCCGTGCGACAATGAAGAAAGGACCAGTTTTTTCACTTTTTTTTTTTTTTTTTTGTTTTTAATCTTTTCCATAGAAATGAATGAGAGCGGATACAGAGGTTAAAGATGCGTTCAGCGTATATGTGAGATTTGATCCTCTGGGAAATGGTTGTCACGGCTTCTCCGTTTTTCACTTCTGGAGCTCCATCTCCTTCTTGATGTCACCTATGTAGTGGTGGTCCTTCCCGTGGCAAACCTCCATGATCACTAAGGCCTGGAAACAGAAAGTGAAATGTATTATTTGAGAGAACGTTGGAAGGAAAATGTGTATTACACATCTTTGCCTCTAGATGGCAGTGCTAAAGTTCTTGAGTCCAGTTCCCTAACCATTGTACAGTACTGCCGCACTGAATCTTTGAAACCAAAATCTTTTGGTGAACTTTTTAACAGTTTCTAAGGCAGGGCACTAAATCCAAGCAAGTAACAGAATCAGAGCAAACAAAATCATGGTAAATTATAGAGAATGTCCACAGTGGGGGTTTTTTGGTGAATGATCCTAGAGAACAGTGTTTCCACAAAGTCGCCATTAAAACGCTGTCACTCCCATCAGTACGCCCTCTGGTTGGCGTCGGCGGCACAAGTTTGGTATAAACTGTCCTTCTGTGGCAAATACCCTATAAGTGGGCAGTTACAGGAAGAAAAATGCTGAGGATTTGTAATGAATCTGCTGTGTGGAAGTGGCTGGAGATTAAAACTCCAGCTGTGATGTGTTTTTTGGCAGCTCATTCCAGCCTGTGAGCCACCCAGAGGCTAACACCAATGCTGACATGCTAAAGGTTTCAGTTCACCCGCTAAGGGACTACAGATGGAGACGAGCCATTCAGCCACTACTCTATTCAACTGCTGGAATTGGGACTTTGCTGTGATGAACTGTGCTAATTTTCAGAACCTTGATGTCTGCTCTCTTCGATAGGATTCATTCACTTTCCTTCAGCGCTCCTGAGATATGAGGTGTGAGGACCACAACAGAAATGAGCCTTACAGGCTTTATTAGTGTTTAAACCCTCGATGATTTTAAATTTATGTGATGACTGCTTCAGGGACAGGATTAAATGTATTTTTGATCATGTCTTCTCTCTTCGATAGATTTCCTTCACTTTCCTCAAGAGCTCCTGAAGTATGAGGCTGCTCAATGATTTCCCCCAGCATAACGGCCCTGGCCCAGGGACGGAGTACAGACCCAACCCGCCCCCATGAGCTGGGAGTGGAGGAGCTGATCAGCCAGTGCCTGATTCTGCAGGTTTGTGAGAGGACTTTCACACCACACTTTGATTTACAGCTGAAGCGATTCCTTAATCCGACTGAACAAACAAGTGCAAGGTAGCAAAGCCACTCTGCCTCGAACGGGTTTGACACATAATGAGAGCGGACATGAGTGACTTGTGTTTGCACCGCACACATAATTACTGAATGCCTGCGCTTGTGCCTTTGGTGAAAGGAAAGAAAGAGGAAGGGCATGTTACTGTTTAACAAGGTGCAGATCATCGAGAATGAAAGAAGGAAGACGAGCGCACACTATCTTAATACATTGGATACAAAAGGCAGTTCCAGCACTGTGAGGCTTCGTCGTGGTTTGTTTAACGCCTTTGCTTGAGTGCTGAGCTGGCCTGGCAGAAGGCAGAGGATCAGTAAATTACCTTCTTTACGCGCGCCCTGGTAGCTCATCCAGTAGAGTGCATGCCACATAAGGCCAAGGCTTTTACTGCAGCAGCCCAGGCTCAGATCCAGCCTGGGCCCCTTGCTGCATGCCACCTCCTGTCTGCCTCTGTACTATAACTGTCAAATAAAGTGGAAAAATCCCCAAAAATAACTGTTACCTTCTTTAGGGCCTTCAGTCCCATGGACCTCTTCTCCAGACCCAGATACAGTCTGCCTAGCTTCAGGTACATGGAGGCCACATTCAGGGAGTAGGTAGGGTAGTGCATGCTGAAAGGAGAGGCAACATGTTATGTGATCATTGCTACTTCCTGTGTCTGAACATGAACAATGGCCTTACATACATAGGGTCAGAATGCAAACGACAACATTTTAAATCTGGCATTGGAATTTTTCAGTATCAGTTTTCTGCAGGATGTCAGAGACGCCACACCCCAGCAGGATGTTATTAGAGAACCCAGAAACCTGTGGAATGCCAGTCCTTACCTGTAAGGCTTGATGATTTTCTCTCCATAGCTCATGGCTCCGTCCCAGTCCTCCAGGTAGAGGCACACCCCCATGGCCTGGTACATCATGTGCAGCATGTACACGTTGGTGTCATCAAAGATGGCGCCCATCTTATCCAAGCTCAGCTCGCACATCTCCAGCAGCTCACTAGGGGGTGCTGTGGAGTCAAGGAAAGACCTCCAGCACAAACTGAATCTTGCGATTATTTTGGATCTCTAATACTGCATGCCTACTACCATTTATTATGGCTGAGAAGCACAGCATAGCTTTTATTTTATTTTATAGTTCATTTGTTAGGGACAGGTACAAAACATGTTGGTACAACACAAGTGTAGAATCTGGTGCAGCAGGCTTGAAGGGAACTGACAGACCAATACTCACATTTAATCTGAGAATATCTTTACTTTGTCATATTTTATGTCCATTTAAGAGATCCTTAAACACATAATAATCCCTATAGACCACAACTACTGAAGTTAGTTCCATGTTACATTGGTGTTAGTATTAATCTGATTAATGTATCTTCACAATTGGTGTTAAGATGAATTGTGGCCAGGCTCGTTCCTGGTATATTGATATTTACATTCAGAGCAAACCCATTTTGCACATAGCGTACATTTTTACATATAATTAATTCATACAGCTGGATATTTCCAGAAGAAATTAAAGCCAAATACCTTGGTCAAGGCTACAAGGCTACAATACTACAAAACGGCCCCTGGGAACTAAACCTGCAACCTGTATCTATAACCATTGTACTGCTCTGCCAAGCGCACCCGCAGCACAGGGCCTTATGGGATAAACCAGAGCTGTAAAGGATATTCTTGCAGTGCTTGGCTCGGCGGAAATCCTCGATGATGTTCCTAGAGTACCTCAACATATCGCGGACAGCCTCGGGTTTTGGAGGGTCACTCAGCTGGCGGAGTTTCATTTTTGCTTTATCCTGAAGAGACAACACAGACGTTTGTGAGCGGATGATGCTCACAAACAATGACGCATAGAGCTGCTGCTATGCCAAGCATTGCTAGCGTGCTACAGGTCAGTAATGTAAAGGCACCATGGTATGGGATCCTCTTGTTCTCCCTTCACTCTCTAACTTAAGGGACACCATAACGGTGTCTTTTAGAACCCTTTCACACATGCCTCCAAACATAGCGCTTACTTAGCTTAGTTACCTCCCAGTAGGACACTCATTCTCAATGAGAGTGTAACAGATCTAAGTTACAACCTAAGTCTTTGTGATCCCATGATGCTTTGCTCTTGGTGTTACCTTGGCTTTGGTGGTGCACTCCTTGCAGTCGCAGGTGAAGAAGTATGAATCTCTCAGTCTCTCGTTCCGGTCCTCAGTCGGATACAGGAGGTCTATGTAGCTGGTGAGGACCTGAGGGTGGATCACAGTGGAGGGAGTCGCTTCACAAAGTTCTGAATCAATCTGCAGTGGAGGCCATTCCCTGCTGTCTGTCACTCACCTTCATGTCTGCTCGTATGTCTGTATGTGTGTATCTATGTGTGTATCACTGACTGCCCCCAATCTATTTACTCTGAGGGCATATACAGAGCTGTATCACATGTCCAGAGCAGTATAAATTACGCACCTTATTATCTCATTATCAAATAGGGGGCCATGAAATCAGAGTATCTGCAAATCGGGTAATTATATTTACATTGAAAAGTAGTGGAGAGATGTCTTGTCAGAACTGTCATGTACTGAAGAATTATCAACTGCCTTTGAGTGAAATTACACTTCACTGCCATGCTCTTTGTCTTATCTATAGAGAGTTTGTGATTATATTTCACCAGAGCCTCTCACCAGTATCTCTTTATTTTGTCTGTTATCTAGCTGCTGTCTTTTCATTAGATTACAGAACAAAAAGCTATGGGCTGGCTGGTTACTGGCTGTGGCCCCAGCTGTGTAAGGAGTTCTGGGTTTCTATTGGCTGTGGCCCACGCTGTAGCAGGGATTCTGGTTTTCTATTGGCTGTGGCCCAAGCTGTAGCAGGGATTTCTGGTTTGCTATTGGCTGTGACCCCAGCAGTGGAAGAAGTTCTGGTTTGCTATTGGCTGTGGCCCCAGCACTGCTATCAGCTGAATGGCTTACCTCGTCCCCTGGGCTGATGTCTTGGACGGCTCGCACCTCAGCATCAATCCCTTTATATGTGACAATGACGTTTGGACAACAACTGTGGTTCATCAGTGCAACACTGCAGGGCATGAGAAGAGGAAGGGAGGGAGAGAGAGAGAGAGAGAGAGAGAGAGAGAGAGAGATAGATTCCCTGTTAGACTCACAGATATCACATAAACTCAACCATCAACTCTAAACACTACTTTAACTGTGCACCCCTCAGCTCCATTACAGATTCCCACCTCTGCACTCTGATAACAAACACCTGATCATCTGCCTCCGTTAACACAAAACAATCCCATCATTCACAAACCCGTCATCCCGCTTCATGCTTTGAGTGCTGCCCTGAGCCCCAGCAAAAGCACTGCTGGTCATTAACACTACGGCCACTGAGACGTGGAGGGAAAGTATTTATGTCTCACTCCCGGGCAATGAAACCGCAGGAGGTCTGTTAAAGGTCGCAGGCCTCTCTTAAAGCGCTCGTGTCCGGCATCACCCATTACCCCACTGCTCTCGGCTCAACAAAATAGCCCATCTAAGTATTTGCAGAAAAACAGCCATTTAATGCGCACTGGGCCGAAACATTTCTCCACCGCTCTCAAATGAAGATCAGCCGTAAAACACAGGTTTACATCATTGACAAAGCTCTGTTGTCATTATTCAATATTTTGACAGCTTGAGCTCACAAGTGTCAGTTTTGGCCCTGGTGTACAACCGTTAATAATACGGTTTCTGGTCATTTGTTGACTCCCAGTGAGTCACCGCACATATGTGCTTGTGTTTTGCAGATTGTAATTACTTGCAGAAAATGATGGTTATTTGTATTTGTTACAGGAAACTGGCGCAGCTCAGTTGGAGGCTAATGGAGAGATGGTGTAAGAGTGGAACTACCTCTCACACCAGCGGCCAAAGCACTAAAGCCAAGCGAAATTAATCTCCCCAGGTCCAGGGCCGGATATCAGGACCGAGAGCTTTCAAAGCAACCACATCCACTCAGTGGAGCCAGGCACAAAGAGAAAGTGGTGATTGAAACGAGCGGTTCAAAGATATGCAATTACGAGAGGAGGCCTTTTGTCAAATCCATCAATTTCCGCAAAACCTTCTCCTCTCAGAATTTCCCCAAAATCTACACCACCATTTTCCTGGAATGGCAATCGCTGCCACACTTAAGCGTCGTCCCCAGGTGGGAAGATGATAGTGTTTTGAGATCTCTTGAGGCTCGGCTGTCTGGTTTCCGAGACAAGAGCAGAAGCGAAAACCGTAGTAGTGATGGTTTTTGTAAACATGCACACAGGAGGAACCGCAAGGAACTGCTAGAGGGGTGTTGCCATGGCAATGTGAAGAAGGTGACTCGGGTGACAGGTGTGGGTCCATGGGGCGTCGGTCTTACTCTGGGAATACGGCCGAGCCCAAATGGGACAGCTCCTCGTCCTCGATGGTGAACCCATTACAGTTTACCTGGAACACAAAACACACAAAGACAAGCACTCAGGGCACCTTCATCAAATTCCACTCAGAAAAAATGTTTGAGCTTATATGCTTAGTAGCCTAATTTGTCATTGCTCTATACTGTTCAGTGGGTATTGATTCGTACGTTACTGTCTGGCATGAACCAAATATATCAGAAATCAACTAATATCCCACCTCTCAGATTTTCGCAGTGTTTTTGACTACAGTTACTATGATGCGTACAAAGAACCCATGCAAAGTATTATGGTTTATTAGCAGTATTATCTTTATGTTGCTCTGAATCCATGGGGGTACCTTCAGATTTTTCCATTTTAGGCACAGAAATGTATAGCTATTTTGATTCCTAATTACTCCATTGCTGATAGACACAAATCCATGGAATTTCCATTCCTGAAAGAATGGTTCTCTCAGGTCTGTATGAGAACATAGGCAGAACATAAGAACATGTCATGGCAAGAACAGACCATTCAGCCCAACTAAGCTTGCCATTTCAGCTATAATGAACTGCAATTTGAGTACATAAATGTGGTTAATATGAAGCCATCTTTTCAGTATGTACTGAATATACCCATTCAGTGATCCAATGTTTCTGCATTACGGTTAATTTGTTCTGCATTACTGTTGAATTGCACATATTTGATTGGCTACTTGATTTGATTAGCTGACCCAATCCCTTGTATTCACTATAGGCAATTATGTTCTCAGCCAGGGCATAGTTACCATTACGGACCAATTGATCAGTGGAGAGAAAAACATTTCAACTTGGCTCAAACAAGTCAACAGTTGATGGCTGATCTTAGCTTCACCCTAGCAGGGTTCATGACACCTCAGTTTAAGCATAAATTCAGGGTCCCACTCACTCTGGATTCAAAATTTCAACCATTTGGCTGAAAATCCCATTTTGTTGCTTCTGCTCCATGCCCCTGTCTCACGTATACTTAGACATGCTGTAGATATGCTTAAATAGCTATAGAATACAAGCAGGGAGAACATGTATTTTCAGAACCATGCATTTAATAATCCCCCTTAAGCTCCTGGTGGCTGTCTTGGCTTACTCACAGGGAAATGTTGCTCAACCGTTTGTGTTTTTAGCACGCAATGTCACGGAAATAATATTAAGCAGTGGGCCCTGGCATACTTCAAAACCATATGTTGGCTTGAGCCCGGCCTGGTCACGTTGTCGTTGGCGGGAGTTAAAAGTTAACTATGGCAGAAACCTCAAATGACTGACCGGTATGATTCATTTGTTCCTGATCGAACCGCTTATGCCGCTGTTCGAGGACATAATGCTGATTAAACCACAGTTAAATATATCCACGGTCCCATTCATCTGGCATCCCACTCATTTTTACATGTGTTTCTGTAATCCAAAAAAGCACCCTGGCTTATCAGTGGCACACCGTCTCTTGTCTTTATATTTGGAATCCTTTTGCATGAGCTGCTCTTTCCCACACAGTGGTGAGTCACAGGTTCTTGGGAGATGATCCTTAAACATGTGCTTGTTTTCTGGAAGACAGCAACAACTTCTGGTCCACAAGGAAATGTTGGTCTGACAGAGTACAGCACTGGGTGCAATCTGTACCTAATAGCCAATAGTCAGTTCTGGGCAATTTACTTTTGTCTTAGTAATGAATACTACAATAAAACAGTAACTCAAACTCATCTCATTCAGCACATTGCTCAGATGTTGAATCTTTTAAGTTTGAAAGTGTGAGCGTGTGTGTGAGTGTGAGCGTGTGTGTGAGTGTGTGTGTGTGTGTGTGTGTGTGTGTGTGTGTGTGTGTGTGTGTGTGTCTGTGTTTCTGTGAGCTCACCTGAGCAAACAGCACCGTGAGGGCATTGTGATCAGGAAAATCCAGATGTTTGGAGTAGAAGTGGTGCAGAGCCATGATGTCCGTCTGGTTCATCTCCCTCTTCTCGTTATCCAGCTCACTTAGATCTGCAAGAATCACAGCTCTCATTCCCACCACCTGTCATAACTGCCTAACACATCAGACACAGACATGTAAAAAACCATCTAGCCTCAGTCTCTCCTAATAAGTGCATCTCAAAATCACCCAAAACGAGGGACTGGCGGCCTGCCCTTGTTCGCAGAACCGTCTGGAATCTGGGTCACCTCTCGCATCACAGCCCTGTTTGTGTCTGAATATGCTGTGTCAGATCACAAGCGTTTAATGTTATTTCAGGCCCTGCTGTGCAGTTTGGATGCTGTGCTCGGAGAACACTGGAAGCAGATGTCTGTTACACAGCGGAATCAATACCCATATTCATAAAGCCTGTCCGATTCAGTCTGCTGATCTAGGATCAGTTTTTCATGTCCGTTTCCCAGCCTTCTCTATTATGGGCTAAAATGTAAAACTGATTACAGATCAGGGCATGTATTTCTAAAATGTCTCCATAGTAGGAGTACTGAACTAGGATCAGCTATGCCTTGTCTGTATTTGAACCTTGTTCTCATGACGTACACTTTTAAACTGATCCTAGATCAGATACCATGATCATGATGCATCTGAAAATGTCAGTGCTGCTTGAGGATGCGGGCTCTCCAGCCCATATTCTAACCATAATCATTGTCTACCGCTAGGCATATCTGATTAGTTAGTAATCGCAGTAAAATGCATGCTGGAAGGAGGAGTGAAAGCAAATTTATCACTGCTTCTTTGAGATGATGTAGCTGAGATGTGTTGAAACTGATCCAGTTACCAAGACTCAGAGTTAAGCCAGTGATGCCCCCCCCTCCCTTTGAGTCTGACTCCCCAACTCTTCTCCTCCAAATCTGCCTTTAGCCCCCCCCAGCCCTTCATCTGAATTTTTATGACTGGCTCCTCAGTAAATCACTGCTCCCAGAATAGCAAGCACCCTCCGCTTCAGTCACTTTCAGACAGCCAGGTCCTGACTGTGCTGTCTACTGCTTAATCTGCCCTTTTACAGCAGCGATTTAGGCACATAGAGACCAGGCCACTAATTCAGCGCTTTTCTGTAAACAGCCCGCGTATCAGCTTGGATTATCCTGCATAAACACAGCCATCAGCTCGAGCGTGTTCACATTCTCACGTTCTGCAGAAATACAGTGCTGGCTCTGTGCTGTATTCCACAGCTTGCTTCTGTCACTTTATGTAGATAAAGGCTTTGGGTACAAGTCAAAGTGCTGGCCTTAAGAACTGAAGTCAGCCTTTTTGCAGACAGAGTAGTGTATGCAAAATCCCAGAATGGATCACTGGCTGAGCCAGCCAATCAGATAATCTGATGGTCGACAAACCACACCCATCCTCATACAGCACCAAGATTCCAATGTTTCTGGCTTGGTTAATTCCTGCTTGTCCCTCAGAGTTTAGAATAGGCCTTGGCAATCCCAATAAATGAAAACCAAGCACCAAGTGACCCTGATTACTGATGTATAAATAGACACCCTAGGGAAAGCCAGACTTGGTGATGTGAGCCAATTACCCTACAACCAGTGTTTTGATTGGGCAATTTACAGCCAAGGTAAATATGAACCAATCTGCAGCAAGCCAGAGTATCTCCCCCTCTTGAAACTCCTGCCATAGCTATGCATAATGTGTCATACTCCCAGAATGATGGCTCCAGTTCCTGCCACCATTTTGAAATTCAAAGAATACTTGGACCGGCAGCTAACATTACAGATCACAGCCTCCTTTTTCAAAATGTACCTACAACTGTCTGAATAAATACTGAACATTTATGCTTCCATTAGGAACGGGGGAAAAAAAGCTATGTATTGTCTTCAAAAAAATTCAAAATATTTTCATTAAAGCATCGTATAACTGTAATGGCATGGGTGCAGGTTGCTTTGTAGTTTGGGATGATAAGAGGGTGATAAAGCCTCAGTTTTATTTGGATCTCATGGGTCAGCATAAGAATGAAAGTTCACCCCAAGTGTTGAGCATGTTTGACCGGATCAGATCTTTCAGGTAATGGTAGCATATGCTAGCCCAGCCCCCTTTGTAGTGTCATGAAACTTATTTCCTATTAGTAATGTAGCATGCTACTGAACAGCACAAAACTGCTAATGCTAAGTGACTTACAATAGGTATATCTCTGTCCCTCCTAAGTGTACATGCTAGCATCTGCGTGTTGCCATACTTACGAGCTTCTAACTCTTTTACCAGCAGCAGCTTCTCTGATACAGTCCTCTCTGTCAGGGTTTTCTGCAAAACCATCAGAAAGTTACAGGTCATTAGAAAACAATCACCTTTCCCCAAACACAGACATTACCAAAAATACAGCTCCAATGTGTGATTCCCAGTATTTTTCAAAGGAAAAATGCAAATACACAGTACTTCATTTCAGAGTACATCAAGTACCACCTCTGAAAATCGGTGTGTTATTTCTAATGGGTCTCACAGACATCGGGACACACAAAATGACCATGTAATGATCCATGTGGATTTACACTGTTTCCACACTAAGCCCCAATACAAGACCCCGCCTCAGAGCTGAGCTTGCCTCCAAATGACCGACACTCACCTTGTGCCCTTCTATGATTCAATATTTTACACAACACTTTAAATACCAACATGGCTGCAGGTAATGATGGAGTATCAGAATGCTCAGGCTGTAGACTGTCACTGAGCACGCTCAGAGCCCCAGACCCATATCTGTGGCCACGCCGACCTTGCACACATTACTGCCAGCAATCTATTCCAGAAAGAGTCTTTCTCTCTCTCTTTCTCCTTAGCTCTCTCTCTCTCTCTCTCTCTGGGATGCCTGGTGTGGCCTGTTTGTCCAGACTTTTTTCCTCTCTACTGTGAAAACCTGTGATCAGGAACAGTTAACACTGATGTGTTCAGCGAGGTTTTCTGATTTAGTGTCATTAATAATCATGGAGCCATTTACGGTAGCATTAGCAGGATTATGTGATAATGTGCATCTACATAAATTAGATTATATTTCTATGTTTAGGTGGACATGAATGTCAACTTACAAAGTGAAAGCTTGTTCATTTATGTAAATGTAAATATAAATAAGAATGTTGTGCCAAACTCCAGTGTAACAGGAGGGTTTTATAAGGAGTTCGATAATTCACTGAAAATTTCCAGATGATAACCACTGCCAGAACTGGGCACACAGATCTGCCTTGTACTACATACATTATGAAACAACTGTGTAAAAAGACATGAATGTAGGATCCGAAAAATAATTTTCAAATGCTTATGAAAAAAAAAATTTGCAAATTTGTTCAAGAAAAGAGCAAACACACAATCCCACACCAACACCCTCACACACCCACACACCAACACACACACAGTGTCACACAGTTTTTCCTCCCTTCATCTTCCTCGTCTGGTTTACTGTACTTGTGAAAGCAGATATTTTCTTTGGCCGTTTAATTCTCCAGCCCGATCAAACCTGACGCATCGTTTGGAAGCCATGCACCCCTGAGGGTAAATTTATCCTTTATTGACACAGCAACACCCACTTCAAAAGTTTCTAATACATACATCCCCAAAACAACAGTCCTCCTTGCTGCTTGGGGTCGACCTGAAACTCTATACTTCTACATTGGTATGGATGCAAAACTTCTAGTTTGGTCTAAATTTGCTGTTTTTCTTTTGGCTGCCGGTCAAATTGAATACATAAATACTTGAAATGGCAGCACAGACATCCTTCCAAAATACCATGAGAGAGTTCTGCTCCTTGAACTTCTCTTACGTCTTCACGGCTTCTAAAATACCCTTTTCATAGATAGATTCTGCCTCCACAGATCTCGAAGCAGTGTCCATCTTTCATACAAAACAGTTGTGGATATGATTAAAAGCATGCATGCTGATTCAGGATCAGTGACCAGTAAAAAAAAGTGCCTTTGGCTAGAGATAAGAAACATTTGACGTGAGTGTCTGAAGTATCTAATACAATATGTGTGAAAATATCACTTCATGGCAGAATACATTTTGGCCTCTAGCAGATGCAACTTGCAAAAATGCACAATAAAATGTCGGAAAAAAGGTCAATCCATGTAATGATACCGAGTACTCAGTGCCTTCATGCCAACAGCTGAAGTCATTAGATAGACCTACAACACAATATTAAGCATTGGTGGAACGTGCAAGAGGGAAATATTGTGAATTTTGAGGTTCAAGTTCAGCACTTAGCCAATGCTTTTACGGTTCCCTTCCTACCAATCTTACTTCTTGGTTTTCTTGAAAAGAAGGCGCTAGTTCACAAAATTAGTTTGGCCAAATAAGCCCCCACCATCTGCTCGGTTGCTTAAAGAAATGTAGCATGTGGGCTAATGCAGGCAGACAGAGAGTGGATAACCAAAGCTACAGAAAGCCTTAGAACAGCCTCTCCCTCATGTTAATAATTAAGGGAGGTTGCTCAGTTAACCGATGTCTCACTAGCCTCTCACTGCTCAGTGTGTCTTATACAACCTATAAAAAGACAAACCATGAAATCTGCATGTGGCCACCATTTTGCATAATAAAACAAACATGCTTTCTGTATCTCTTCATTGCGCTCGTGGAACTACACATTTGGTAGATTTCTTTTCTTATTTCCAGTTTTACAAAAATGCATAACCATTCTGCTCTAAGTACCATGCTTATAGCGGGTCTTGAGCTTGCTGGAACTGTACATTTTAGAGGATGTGAACAGTTCGTACCTGTTGTTGTTTGATAGGTCCTTTTTTGATATTCTGTAATTCTGAGGATGCTGAACTCAAATCACTCACTACTCATTTTTAATGAGTGCTCAGAAATTGTGTTCATCTCATAATTTCATAATGTAGAACCTTGCCTTTATAAACTAGCTAAAATGCTGGCACTGCGCCATTACAATAATAAAGTAAGGTCATTAAGTCACAATGGATGACACTTAATGTAAATTTATAATCTGCTTTGTAATCTGTTGGCCAACACACCCTTCACTTAAATAAGAGCCAAGAGATTATTTCACATAGATTATCTAGAGAACTGATAAACACAGAATATACAGTAAGATAAAGAACATGTTATTTATAGATCCTTCCATTTTGAGAGCACATACTGTATGAAACATACACAAACAGTCATGTACTGTTTCCCTTTTAAAAAAATGATTTGGAAAATGTAGGGTACTTACACACTTATTATATTACAATGTGTATGTATGTCATATAAATTAATAATACGTAAAAGGTAACCGCTTTGTAGAATTTAGTAAAAGGTATAGTGCATGCTTTAAGCACACACATAGCACTATGTGTACACAAAAAAATCAGGTTCCGGCGGGGACATTTCTGGGTTGATTCCTGGCAGAATGAGCCATAGATGTTTTGTGAAGTAAATGTGTTTGTTTGCTTCTGGCGGTGTCCGCTCACCTGCTTGGCGATGATTCTGGCAGTCAGGCGGACCGTTTCAGACGGGCTCCAGTTCTCCCCATAGGCACACATGGCGGAGCACTCTAGCTTGTGCATGGACCAGTCACCTTTCTGAGGAAACACACACGCACACACACAGTACAGTGAAAATGTATCTACCCCCTTAGGTCAAATTGGGGGTCGCATAACGTGCTTTTATGAATAAATCAAATAAATATCAAAATGTTATGGCATTTCTTCACTCAGGTTTCCTTTTATCTAAAATCGGGTTTTCATTTAAGATCTGGAAATCCTTGTGTTCCAGGCTCAGGTCCCTAACCTTTACAGTGCATCGGAGGTTCTCAACAGGTCTAGCCTCAGGACATTGTTCATTGGTCATGAAGTCGCGACCCAAAATTTTTGAAATTTTGAACCACTGAAATTTATTTCACAAAAATAGTCTAAGCAAAGACCATGGCAACAACGCCACAGGCTGTGCGTCCAACACAAGTCCTTCAAAATAAAAGTCCTTACAAGTACATAGTAAAAGTAGACTAAGAAAGACTTTTTACAGCTTTTTTTCTAACCACACACTCCGCAACCCAATCAAAATGGTCCCGCCCACCAGTTGAGAATGACAGCACTGCACTACACACAAGAATGTGTGGAATTAGGTAAAATATTATGAGAAAGTCTATTACTGATTGTGACATCACACACACTGAAATTCAATGAGCGTGATTGGTTGCCATGGGTGGGGACTACAGTGTTCAGCTCGGTGGTCTAATCACTTAGTACTCTATTTGGCATACAGGACATTTAGAACACAAACCCTGTGTGGTGTTGTCAGAACCGAGACAGTCGGATCAAAGGAAATCCCCAGACACCCTCCCCTTACTGCCTGGGAATAGCATGCGCTGCAGCAGGTCAGATGAACTGGCAGCTCTGTCAATGAGCCCTGCATATTCAAATACTCACAAGAGCGTGATGTATTTGACCAGCACTTCCTGTCCCCATTAAACCACATCCCTGTCGCTCATAGCTTGTGTTTGAACTGCCTTGGACGCGACTTCAGTTTGTAGACGTGGTTGGTTCCAAAACGTTGGCTATGTTCCGAAAAAGTGGACAGATTTATCGCTATGGATGACACCGCTTTCCCCAGGCCTACAGCAGAGAGATACAAGCTCTGGCACAGGGTGAGTGACCTTTCGCAGCTCTGCAGTGTGCGGCAATCTTCTGTTACCGCATACAGACGCAGCATGGCCACCCCATCATTTTATCACAGGAACTGGGTTGAGTGTGCAGTCTTTGTGTGACCTCTGCACAACCTCTATCACATTGGCATCCTTTTTACAGCCCTTCCACCGCAATAACGAGGGTGGATTTATAACTTCAGCACTGGCCACTGCCTGCAGAATCTATTTCAGGAAACACATGGGTCAAGCCGTAAATCCCGGCCAGTTCACCTGTTTGCAGGGATTTCGCTCTTTTGTAGTGATTTCATTATGAAACACAGTGGACAATGGTACATGTTGCTAAGATAGCCGTTACCAAGCAGTGGTTGAAGGTTGTCCTGGTTTGTGCATCTGAGAACAGAGTTATGTACAAAAAAATCTTGGCGAAGAAGGCAGCAAATCGTCCCTTATGCACAGAGATACGGATTGTCATAGCAACTGCAGAAACATGATACCATGTTCTGGCTTCAGTTTAAGAACAGAGCCACTCAAAGCCCTTTTATAAGCTGGCTGCTAAGTTGGTAGCATGTACTGCATTTCTATCTGTTACACTAATAATTTATACCACCACACTGACAGAGTAGTAGCAGTAATAGAAGTAATAGTGAGGGGAGGAATCTATGTGCAAGCCATAAATATGGCAAGTCATGCTGCATTCATTTAGCAAGCAAGAGAAGTAAAAGCTTGTATTTAACCAGCAAAGCAATATTTAAATGCATAAACTTTCACTGGGGAAACAATTTTAATATGGTGGAGAAAAACTGCAAATATTTTTTCAGTGGCGTTACATAAATCCCAGCTATCAATTGAACTATTAACTGAGTTTTTAAATGCACCTCACATCTCCTTGTCCATACAGGAATTAGGCTAGATAATCATTTAAATACGCGTAAACTATCAGCAGCTATAGGGTGAAGAAGACTTTTTTTTTCTCACTGAAATATTCAGTGAATGATTCAACTGTACGTTTACACTGCAGCTAATTGGCACTGGCTATGTTGACACCTCAGGCTGAATATTGAGTTTATGAGTGTGGCTTCAGCTGTGAAACTACACTAATAAATTAGCATTTTAGAATAGGACTTTACAGTTATGAATTACATAATATTTAGTGCAATGTATTTGACCTAAATGCAAATAAATTTTTGTGAGACAATGGCACCACTACTGTTCATGGTTAGGGTTTAAACTCTGTTTCTCAAAACCACGGAAACTCTTCCAGGGACTTTATTGCATATTAAACAACGGCATCAAAAACTGCTAATGAGGCAGGGAGATTGTGTGTTCGTGTCTCCAATGGGTGTGAATAATTCATGACCTTTCCCTTCCAACCTCCGTCCTGTTAATTTATGACTGCAATTACCACCCTGCTGTCTCTACTATACCAAAGGGATATCAATGACAGAATGTCAGTGATGACTATGACTGAAAAACAGTTTGTATATAACTTAACAGAGACTATATTGGTCACGGTATGTATGTCCCATACATTTCAGTTTTTTTTTTAGTAATCTACAGATTTAATGTGACTTACATTCTTTATTCTTTTTGATTCAGACCAAGCAAAAAAATGGAAATTATAATATATGGCCTGTCAAAGAGGTGCAGAAATGAACACACCCCCTTACCTGGCAGTCCACGTTGCAGTAGAATGCTTTCTTGCATTTTCCACACTTGGACAGGCCTTCCTTCCTGTGGAGCAAAGAAGTAAAGCATTCTGGGAGATCACAAACAGACATAACAAAGATGCATCCACATCAAGAGGGAGAAGAGGGGCTGAGTTAATGCTTATAGTTGTTAGATGCTAAACTACCAAAATGACTGAAGGTACCCGTACTGTCCATTCAAACCAAAATCCAGTGTGACTGTACACATTTAGGAATGAAATCTTTCAGTGTAGATGCTACTTTGAGCCAGAAGGGAGTCTATATAGTATAATCTTATGTCAACTCTGATAGAGTGCATGTGATGCTTTCTGTAAACTGTGTTAGAGGAAGAGTGAAGACTGAATACCTGTGACTGCATTTACTGAGTAGTACCTCAGTTTCACATGACTCGTTTAATTTGTTGAGGAAAAAAAAGAACATTTTGCTCACATAAGTGTAGGGATCTGAAAATGACCAATCCTGTCAGATAAACCTGATTTTACATGAGCAGTACAGGGGTGACTAAACTTCAGCGTAGAGGTACGCACTGGTACTTCAGAAGCAGAGCTGTTTTTCCCAATGGGGACTCAAATCGATGGTACTCAGTATTCAGTGCTGTTTCCTCTCTCGATATAAAGCAGCCACTGTGACAGTCAAACAGTGCTCTCTTCAGTACTCTTTCACTATGCATCTGTTCAGCTGCAATGAAATGAACATTATTATCGCAGCTCTCTAGGTAACAGCGCCCTGTAATGTCATCCGAATTCTGCCGTTACTTCTGTTGTACTTTTACATTAAATGGACATAACATACCAACACTGTCAGATGTTTCTGATGGTTCAGATGTTTTCAAAGATTCATGGAAGCAAGAGTTAGCATAGCCTGCAAGTTAGTGTAGACTCCATGGGAGAGTTAGCATATATTACTAACTCGCCCATGTGTCCAACACCTTATCAATCATATAATCGCACTTCTACGGAATACTACCATAGGTATTCATATAAGATACGTTATTACTATGTTATTGCTAGTAAGTTATGTGATTGCACATGTCGGTAGCTAGTGTTTGTACTTCCTGTTTATCTGCTTGTGCTTCCCATGTCACTAATTGAACATCCTGTTTAGCTGCTTGTGCTAGCTATCAATGCTATAATATGACATTTGAATCACTTATCAATTAACAGCCTGTTCAAGTCTGTTTTGTGAGTTGTCAAGGTCTTGCTCTCCTCTTATAGTCCTTTACTTGTAATTAGCTAGTTACATTAAACAACTACTACTCATTATAGGAAGGGCAAAAATACCAAAACTTTATAAATGATTACTCGCTTGAAGAAAACCTGGAATTAATTAAATAATGCATTGGTGAATGGACAAATGGTGGTCTTGACATTTAATAAAAAGTTTATCAATTAATTTAGTGCTGAATTTATCACATTAACTGTTAAATGTTAAATAGCCAATTCTTGACTTAACTCAGTTGAATCATTGAATCTTGATTTTTGCTACCTTGACCATTCATAGTTCAGATCTCTAAATGCTTGCTGATTGACACTCAATTACTGAAAAAGCATCTGAATTTCAGTTTTAACATTTCAATCCAAAGCTTCCTGCAGTCTGTTTGGAGAACTGGCTAACGAGTAAATTTAGTTGGCTAGTTTATAGTTTCACACTCAATTGCGGGACACATCAGAAGTAGCAGCTGACCACCATGTTATTAGCATGGCCAGAGTAATCTGGCAGAGGTACAGAGCATCAGACTGAGAAAGCAGTCATGCTCAGGACTAAGACACCATAGTTGGAGCTCTATTTATGTCTGCAGGGTTCAAATCCCAGCTGTGTCGTTTTATGGTTTTATTACGGCAACCCAACAACCCAGAGTTCCATTAGCCGTCACCAATTTACCAACCATCTGTTATTCAGAGCCCAGCATGGGAGAACTAAAACAGTCATATAGACATAATGCTACTCCTTATGCACTCCACACTATTGTGTATACACTGTGTACTATTCTAGAAAGTGCAACTTTTCACTAGTTAGTGTACGAGAGTGAACACATCAAAGTATTTTACTATCTGGAAACGAGTGGGCCAGTGTTGATGGTGATGCTTCTGCGTCTGCCATTTTGTTTGAAATTTTCAGTTGCAGGAGGCGCCTCCCTTGCTGTTTTGTGCTGCATTCTGGGACAATAGTGTCCATGCAACCCACACTTTGGATCGCTGCCACTGTTAGTGCATATACTTGTACAATCTAGTGTATAGTGTGTGAAAAAAATTAACAACAATATGTACTACACACTCAAGAAACGGCTAGAAATAGGGTGTAGTGCGCTTTTGGGACACAGCATCTTCTGCTCCAGTGTAGAGCAACACTGGCCTCTGAAAGCTTATGCTGTTAATGAGCCAGAGGGGTCAGTTACTATTTTTGACAAATATCAGAATAGAGAGGGTCCAAGAATGGATAAAGCGGTTAAAACAACCAAAAACATGCATAAAACACCTGCAGGCAACCAATCAAATTGCAGGACACCAATGCCAGAAACGGTCCTTGAGTTTTCTAGATTCTTCACTGACTTTTAAATAGCACAAGGCTCAAGACATCTCTCACTATGCAACAGCAAAGTCACAACAAGATATACCACAAAACACTTAGCTAAGGAAGAGGGGCTTGTGTGTGTTTGTGTGTGTGTGTGTGTGTGTGTGTGTGTGTGTGTGTGTGTGTGTGTGTGTGTGTGTGTGTGTGTGTTGTGTGTGTGTGTGTGTGTGTGTGTGAGAGACAGCAATGTTTGGAGTGTACATGCTGTGAAAATCGCTGAGAGCACTCTTAAGTCTGGAATGGGAACATTTCCATGCATGCATTAAGTTTGACCTCTAAATTCTAGCTTGTGAGTCACAGAGACATTCACACAAAGAGAATAACCATGTATCCATGGATAATATGAATCCAGGGATACTAAATGTCTGAAAGTTAAATATTGCACAAAAACACAAAACTACAAGCATGCTATAGAGATGCCCTGCATTTTTCAGCATATCAAAAACATTCAAAGTCAAGATATTCCTGGATACTGGCTGATTTCCAATGTAGGGTCAATCCTGCAATCCCCAAGGTCCTCCAACCACAGCCAGCGCTGGCACGGACACAGTTTAATTCCAGACATTCAATGTTCCCAAACTTATTAGGTATGTCAGGCCACAATGAGTGATAGAGGAGTGAAGCTGCACTGAAACAGAAATGGGGGGAACTACCGAAAGGTATCAGAGACTTCATAATTTTGACCAATGACTGCATTGGAGAGTATAACATGTTTGATTGGTTCAAATAATTAACGACTGACAGCTGAGTGTAGCTACGCCCTGATGGGATTAATGAAATCCCATTTCACTGGGTTATATGACCCCTTTCAAGCCATATCCTATGTAACTTTCATTTATCCT
Source organism: Albula goreensis (assembly GCA_022829145.1). Classification (NCBI taxonomy): domain Eukaryota; kingdom Metazoa; phylum Chordata; class Actinopteri; order Albuliformes; family Albulidae; genus Albula; species Albula goreensis. Next base: position 7,214,928 of record CM040747.1, read on the forward strand.
ATGTAAAACACTTCCCTCGAAGGTATTCTAAGTAAACTTTTCTCTTAGTCATCAGAAGCAGAGAAAGCTGACCCAATGAAGTCTAAATCCTTTAGTACTTTGAAACTTGGACTTTGAAATACATGCAATCTACACATTTAATGTCCATACATTCTTATAGTGTTGCTGTGGTTGCAGACATCCCATGTAGCTATTTTATATGATTTCATAGCAGTGAATTTCCTCTAAGTCATTTTAAAGCACTGAAGTCCAGTGCCTGTCCTGCTTTGACATACTCTAACCTGTGCATTTCATTCCAGGAATGGCAGCCTGCAGATTAATCCACACATTTGCCTAACATTTGACCTGAGGGAGCACATTCACTTAATTATCTGACTCACAAATTGACAGCGGTTGTGAAAATGCCCGATAATGCAATCGATGCTGTGCCCCCATGCTGTGGCTTAAAGTAACAGGCTATTCCTCCAGAGCGACAGTAGCGCAGTGACATACTCGTATTGAACTGCTACCATAAGGCCTTCAAGCATTTCAGAATTTTGAGGAGCCTCACTCAGCCACTCAAGTTACTGGCCCCAAACCAATAAGCTTTCTCTATAAAAAGGTTCAGCTGCAGGCTTCAAGCTAGAGAGACAGGTGTTAACATCAGATAGGCCATATAAGGTAATACGAGCATAAGAGAGTTCTAACATTACTGGATAGTGGCATGGGAACATAAATTATGTTTTATTGCATAATTTAACCGATTATGACTATTTATATACTTATGTTTATTTTAATCAGACTCTTGTGCCTACCCTAGAAAGCTCAGAAGATTGTAACAAAAACAGAAAAGTCTGTATGTACTATTGTTCAAAGAGGATTACTACCTTTTACAGGTATTATCATTATTCTAGCATTACTGCAATGTTATATTTATCAACATTGGCTGTTATATTTAGCAGCCAACTTACAAACAGGTTTAAGAGTTTTATACTTTATGTCAGATTTTTTGGAAGCACAGCAGTCTGAGCACAGAAGCATTAAACCTTTAGCATGGGAGGGTAAGAAAGGCCTGAACTGGTTATAATTGCAGTGGTGGCAGTGGTGGGGCTGCATGTTGGCTAGGCCTAGTTTCACTATTCAATCCAACAAATGAACAAAAACTTACATCCACTTGAGGCATGGCAGGCCTTTGCCCACAAAATACAGACAAAATAATGTCCTTTTATTAATCGGAATTAAGATCATAACAGCCAAGGGTGCAGTTTTTCTTTTTTAACAATTCACAAACTCTTAGAGTATGATATGGCCCAATTTATCCAACTGCTTGTGTTTTCTTGTTCATCAGGTTAACAAGAATTAATATGTCCTTAATGGAGTACCTAGCTACTATCGCAACAGCCATTTGTGCTGTTGCTGCCAATTTACTGATCAGGGTTAACCCTAACCCATACACTAACCTTAACCCCTACTCATGAGAAATCTCAGTGTGGAAATGGTGGTCTGGGACCAGCTTTTCCCATCAAAACCCTAACCGTACCTATCTGAGAGCTAAAAAGCTAAGCTGATTCTAGTCAGGACCCGTTTACAATGGAACATCTCAGAGCAGTAGTGCTGACCTATAGGATCAGGTTTCCTCTCTCCATATCCAAACCCCATCTATTGGAGAGCAGGGTCAATTTAAAATGGAACATCTCAGAGTAAGAGTGCTGACCTGGGATCAGCCTTCCTGTGTCCACATCCTAATTTGATCTGTTGGTGAGCTGAAAAGCCAAGCTGATCCTACATCAGGACCCGTTTAAAATGAAACATTTTAGACCTTACCTATCATGAGCTAAAATGCAAAGCTAATGCCTTGAACTTTATTTGGCACATTTATGACTATATTCACATATGATCAAATCACACATGCAACCAGCTGAAGATGGATAACACACATATTTTAGCTGTGTCCGAGCACCCTGCTGTTGTCTGTACTTTATCTGTGTTGGTGGTAGACAAACACCACTGTGGCTAGTGCCTGCAGATATGAACAGCCCTGTTCACCTTACACTGACCAAAAGGACAAAAGGACGCTGTATGGACAGAAAATTTAAAGATGGTTACATGAAGCACAAATGGCCTGTCTTGCTGAATGTTTAACAGGATCACCTGAGAATAAATTTCACCATTATGATCGCATTTCATGACAACTCAGCACTTTCCTACAAGCAGACAGATAATTAAATAGGATCCCACTGCAATGCAGAAATCCACAGTCCAAACCTTCACCATTGTGAAATACGTAAGTCAGACATGTGCACTGTATTATCAAGTTCTGTCATGGCCTCCAAACAAATTAATAGTGCTTTGCCCTTATCTTCAAGGAATCAATATAAGCAAGCCTGTATGCTGTTTCACCCATTTCATGTGCATGGTTTGATATTGATTCCAAACACAAAACATGGGGGTTAATTCACTTTTATTGAATCCTGACTACAAATGCTTTTATTTGCTTTCTATCATAGGTTGCCATCTAAAAAATTGCAACCCAACCACACTCAATATTGTGAAAACATCAGAATTCATAGCTATGTATGTTCCCAAGCATGACATATATGAAGGCATTTGCTTTTCTAAACCAGTTAAAATGGACATTAGCCAAAAAGCTTATGACTGCATGAAATCCACCCAAGGTTTACAACTATTGTGCAGCCACAAGGCGTGTGCAACCCAATAGTGACACCACCCCTCAATGTTTTGTTTAAAGAAATGCAATTCCTGCTAGAGATCAAGGGCAAAGTGCACTGTGAATTAACTGAATGAAGGCCTGTGTTTTTTGTTTCATGCTGACAAAAGTCAAATAGTGAACATATGCGATCATGCACCTGTACTTACGAGGTGAACACCATTGGTTCAATCCTTTCTCAGGTTTAATTTAAGTGTGTGTTTGCAACACGGAATGTCTGCTAGAAAATAAATAAAAATAATTCAATTAATATTAAATGAAGAACATTAATAGTAACAAAAACATTTCATAAGTTGCACCTTGTAGCAACTGCACTGAACAATCAAGAAAGTTCATCTTCTCAAATGAAATGAAAACCCTTAATGACCTGTAATCACAATTATGCAAGTAATATAATAACTATTTTAATTAGCCTTTTAAGCAGGATAGCACAAATTCCTTAAAGAAAACCTCCCCTGTTTGAGTAAATTTAATTTATTTCGCTTATCAGACCATTATAAGTACTTTTTGAACACTTGAGTGAAATAAGTACATTTGCTCTACCAGCAGTGGTTTCCTTTAAATTCTCATCTTAAAATAATTACAAATTCAAGACATCAGCAGATGTTTTTGCTCATCTATGTAATAAAACTAAAGGCTGCTGAAATTGCACGTTGGGTTGATTTTCAAGGCTGATGAAAAGGCAAGTGTGTGGTCCATAGGGATATTTTATTTCAAGATATTTGTTTCATTCACTGGAAGGTTTTTTCTTCAAAAAATCTCAAAACATCACTGGTAGTATGAAATGTCAAAATCACAGATATGGAAACGAGAAGGGTTGAAAATGTTCTCCGTCTGGCATCCTTTTGAACGGTCTCTGGGGTAAAATGTAACTCCTAAAAACATAAGCGTTCACTTGTCTAGGCCATATTAACTGTATAATTTTATGTTGCATTGACGTTGCTGTACTGACATCAAAAGCACACAATTCTTTTTGTGTGCTTTTTTGTCACTGGGTAAATTCACTGACTTGCTGAGTAATCAAAAAATGTTATAATAGTTTGGCACTCACTCTAACACACACACACACACACATCATCACTCACCACAGTCATGCATACACACACGCATTCCAAACACAGCCTAGATTGCAGCTCAGCTGCTCAGTGGTGCCACATTATCCTACGTCTTTTATATCTTTTTTTGGTAAAAAAAAACTGTGAAAAGCTGTAAGTTGAGAAGCTGTTTCATTATACATGCCAGAACTAGGCACAGTGCACCAAACTGGCATGTTAAAGGTTTTGCAGGCCTTTGCCGGCACTTCAAATACTACTGTAATGTAAAGCGTTAGCATGGCTGCCATTTCTGATGCGTTGATTGGGGGATGCGCAGACAGGACGTGCCTCTCCTCTGTTCGTTTTCTTCTGCATTCGTACAACTATTCCAATTCCTAAGCTGTCCACAGCAATCCCTTATTTTTGACTTGTAATTCCCTGCATATCCCTGCCCCCAATTAAAATTAATACACAACTAGACATGAAAAAGCAATGCACGATTTCCCTTCATCTTCAACCAAGATTCTGGACCAACCAATAGCAATTTATTTGATAATCTAACAGAATGAAAAAGCTCAGGTAGGTGTTCTGAGGTTAAGCTTCACAAAGCTTTGTAACTGAATACATTTTTTTTTAAACTGAGCCTGAAAACAATTGGTGGCAAGTGGAAGGAAGCTAAAATTGGAGTGATCTGTAATCTCCTATTTATCCTCATTAACAGCTTGACAGCTGAAATCTGTACCGCTTGGAATCAGGCCATAGCTTCACAGTTTAAATAAGCATAGAGAGAGTTACAGTAGTCTAAAAATGTCTCAACACATTTATTCAAATGTAGACCAAGACTGAGATTTTGATTAAAACTGACACTCAGGCAAGAGAGCTAAGATGAGACTTCATTTGATTAGAAACACATTTTGGAGAATCATTATGATCTCTGTTTTCTGACAATAATAAGATATCAGACTGGAAAAAACATTTATGTCTTACATCTTTAACTTTCTTGTTGCATCCTTTGAAGAATTCTCACTTCAGAGACTCTCCATCATCGCTCTATGGTTTTCACTATTTTTCTTTTACTGTTAATGTCATGAAATACAGATTTAGCTGGTGAACATTTAAGAATAGAACAGGTACTCAAGCGTGGTTATTCACATGTATTTTAGATTACTTACCTTAATGCAATGTTATGAACGTGTCTGCTACATAAAATTGTTTGCAGAGTGCATTTAGTGTGTTAACTTTATTTAATGTTTTAAATTTGTTTGAAATGTTTTAGCCAATTATTCCATTTGACTGTGTATATCTGAATCAGACTCCACTTAAATGTGTTCACATTATATAGAAATGGAATGCAATGGACTATCCTATCGAGATGGTTCTTTGAAGACGGTACTCAGGATGAAAACTCAACTGAGAGATTTAGTGCTAGGAACCACATTTCTTATCATTAAGAATAGTTGTACCTCACAGAAATGAGCATATCAAATTCCTAAAGCAAGGTCAAGATACAAAAAGCAAAAAGAGCAAGTACTATTTTCAGAAGCTGAACACTAAAATAATATTGAGATAATGAGATACGCAGATATCTTTAAAACACAATAGAATTGAAGACTATTTAAATTAAAACCTAGAGTGAGAACAGGATGATGTGTTGGTCCTGATACAAGATACATTAGTTTAGACTCCATGAGATTTCAGACCTCAAAAGTGAGAGGGTTTTAGGAGGTATCCGTTGGAAAATTAAAATGTTGTGCAATGAAAGTAATCTCAAATTTGAGAAAAAAAGCAAGAACAGATATTCTCAAAATTCAAACATAAAACACATATTCAACATAGAAGGACAGCAATCCAATACACACAGGGCACAGGAGAAAGACTCTGAATGGTGAAGGCAATGAGATGAATACTTCTAAAAGTGATTAAGAGCACATATATAATTACTCCCATGAATTACAGCAATACTCCCAACAATAACCCAACAATTTCTCTGGGCTTGTTAGTGAATATATAATCAGTGTGGCAGGTTTCACTACACTGACTAGTCAGGGACTTCCATGACCTCTGCTGTCTTTGCAGCTTCACACACAGGGCCCAGGGTCCCCCTCTTCCAAAACCTGCATATCTGACTTCCTCTGCAGCTGTTCAGCTCTCTGCTGTTGCACAGGAGGCTGGCTATCCCTGCGGCTTCACTCAGGGCATCAGCATATTAGCTTTAGCCAAAGGGGACAGGTTTCATGTCTTAGATAGTCTGTGCAATCCACAGTGACCATCTCCTCTTTCAGGACTGCAGCGTGCAGTTTCCAGACGGAGAGCATTTGCTGAAGCTCCTTCATGCTACGTTAAGGTCTTTGGATGAGGCCAGTGCTGTTAAAATACATACTGACAATGAGGCTGATGTCAGTTTCACAGGAGCCATGAATGCAGAGATATGCCATCCTTGATGGATGTCTTCTATTATCTTCATAGGGAAGGCTGTGCACAAAGCGGAGTGCTGGAAAAATCTAATTATACCTGACTGATGAAAAGAAATAAAGGTTACAAGCCTCCTCATTCTGTCTAAGGACTTTGCATCTATTGCCTCTTGGCCTATACAGACAAACCAGCTATGTATTTCATTCAAAATCAACCTTGAATTTTCAGGAATAAGGCATCTTATTGGAGCTCCAAAGTTCCATCCATTATGACGTCACAGAACCATTGTATGATGAATGATTTCATGACTACCTTTGACATGACTACCTTAATTGATGCTAAAGTCTTCTTTGCTAATATTTTAATTACTGTGATAAGGTCAGTCTTCCTTTATTTTCAAAATCCTACCTTTCCAATCTTATGTCAGAAGGCCACTCATATTAAAAGCTTTGATTTCTTCCTTATAACAGAAAACATACATAATAGACTATACATTAATTTATGCAGAGCTCTTACAGTAAGAAAACCTTTATTTGAGAATCAGAACCCCCTGTACCCCATTCCAAGAGCGTTATTGGAATTTTAACCTTCTGAACATTCTATGTATTTCATTTGATACCAATTTAGACCCTGCCTCTCATCAACAAGATCATTCAAAATCATTTGAAGCACTTCCATGTATGTTCAAAAGACATTCAATATGAAATCCTATTTGAGTACAACCGATTACATAGCCAGCCAGTAGATGCCTTGAATAATAAAATCAATTTTTTGATTGTCTTTACTTTGAACCAGCTCACTTTGTGTCTAATTTCGACACCATTTCCATGGTCCCTCTTTCAAACATCCAAAAGAACTCTCCAACGATAAAAGGGGAGCGCTTCAGCTGTGCACACATTTTGAGCATTTCAATATCCATTAGATATAATGATATCGCCTTTTCTTCAGATTATATTTTTGTTCTCAATTACAGCAATTGATTCTAAAAAAATATTCTATTATTTATTTATTTGGATTTGTATAACAAAGGCCAATGCACTACAAAATATAACCTCTGGAGTACTGAACCTAGACTAACTTCAAAGCCACTGAAGAAAGTATCGTGGTCCAATGAATCGTCCTCTACTCTTTTTCATACAACTGGATGGGTTTATGTTCGGAGAAAGCCTTCAACCCACATTGCCTGTCCCAAACTGTTTACATTGGAAGTAATCATTACACTCCTTCTGACGTGGTCTGAAAACCCACCTCTTCGGACAATATCTGGCCTAAACATCCTAAGCTCATTAAGATCTTTTTGTACACCTATTTTGTGTTATGTACAATTATGTGTTTGCATTATGTATTAACTACTATGCATCATTATAATGTAAATGTATTAGTATTTAGATTTATATTCATGTATTATGTTTATTGTTAATTGTATAATTCTAATCTAATGATTATGTTGCTACACATACATACATGCATACATACATACACACATACATACATACATACACACATACATACATACATACATACATACATACATACATACATGCATATGCATATACTATGCTACATATTGTTTTAAACTGAAGCCACATGAATGTCTTCAGACTTCTAAATCCTTTTGGAAATTGGTGTATTTGTTTCAATGAGCCACACCATTTGTTTTAATTCCCCAGTCTGCGCTTAATACAAACCTGCCAATTATGAGAATAAAGACTTACATGAGTAATCTCCGCGATAGTTTAGCCGTGCCTAATGGGCATCATCCCGGTAAGACTTATGATTAATCATATAATTTTGAAGGACACGTCTACAGATTTTATTACCACAATGACTAGTAAACATGTCTAACAAATCTGAGGTGATGTTTATTTGATGTAATCATTTAACCCTTTATTAACTGTGATGCACCACCAAAGCACAGACAGATGGGCTACTTCCACAGCATTTTAACTAAAACATCTTTGCGGATCAGGGTAAGCAAAGTGATATGATGGGAGGAGCTGGTCTTGTATCTCGGACACCGTAGGCTCAGTTTCCACCACACCACTGTTGGCTCACTATGTAATTGGCACAGTGTTCACTTTGTGTCAGCTAAGCAGTGTAGTGTAATGGCTAAGGAACTAGCCTGCTAACTCTAAAGTGGCTTGTTCAGTTCCTGGGTAAGGCAGCGATGCTGTACCCCTCACCAATGTATACAATCTGAATTGTCTCAGTAAATATCCAGGTGTGTAAATCGACAGTGTGTAGAATTGGGAAATTTGTAAGTCATCCTGGATATGAGCATCTGCTACATTTACTGTAAAATAACCTCATTTTATTTTGGGATGAAAGAATATTCTCGAAAATTTTGTGACACAAGGAACAATAACGCTGTCACAAGGTAAAACCGGAAACCATTATCACTATTACTGCATTAGCTAGGCAATTTATTGTTTCTGTCACTGACAGTAAGCAAAAATAAGCTCAGTAATATTTGGTTTATAACATGTGGTTTGTGCCCCACCTGTTCCAACACACCAGTCATCACCACCTCCTTTCTGTCACCCATGTGTGAGGTTGCGATTTCTTAATCACCCTTCACTGCTTACACAGTGCAAATTAAGACCAGCAGAACACCACCATAAACACCTTCCATGTCCTACCTAATCACCAGACCTGAATGTCATTAAACCTGGTCTGATGGGAAGTTCTGAAAATGTAGAGCATGGAGCAGATTTCCACCTCCCTGCATTTCTAAAACTGAAGAACTTGAGGCTGTCCTTCTTGAACTGTAGTCTGATATCTCATGACAAAACCGTTAAAAACTAGTATGAAGGCACTCCAAGAAGGACCGAAGCTGTTCTGAAGGCAAAGCTCAACTTATTATTTATGTGTATGTATGTGTGCCCGTGTACAAAAATGCGCAGTATAACGTGCAGTGTTACATTACACCAACTGTCATAAATTTTAATACATTTTATCTCAACAGAAACACTGCGTCCTGAGCCATAAATTCGAACATGTGGTAGAACTGTCCTGGCGCAGGTTAAAAATAGACTTTGGAAGAGGTATCTGCCCCCATTGTGTGAACTGACGCCAGGGCGAGGGCTAACAGCGGCGGGCAGCACACACACTAATGATTTTGACCTGAATTAATTCGCCAGTAACGGCCTTGGAATCGATTCTACATTCGTAACAAACAAAATGCGTACAGTACAAATATTGCAACTATTGTTAGTCATCAATTAAATGAAAGAATCCGAGGTTCACTCAAAACTATATTAAATGCCTATTCATGCTTCTAACTGTGTTTTGAATGTATTTTATCTGTTCTATTCATTTCTAAGCAATTACATTACATTAATAGTATAACTAATCCAAGGTTAGAAACATTCACGAATTAGACATGTTATTTATAATACCATTTTAACGCCAGGAGCTTGCTTGTGGTATTGATTCGTTATTAAGCAATATGCAAAACTGCAGTGATGGCTGCACGATCCTCATTCATGAAGGTACTCGCCAGCGTACAAAGAGAAGTACTGTGCCACGGTGTGGTCAAGACAGGGCGCATATCTCTGACACCTAGTCGCATTACATCGTTTATTGCCGAGAGGACAATGGCAGCGCGCAGGGAACTTATCGCTGTGACATACCTTGTGAAACAAAATTCGCAGTGGGCCCCCCTTTCGCTGACAGTCAGGACGTACGCGTACGCTGGGCAGGAGAACAGAAGGTCCCCAACTTTAAAGTGCTTCGTAGCTCTCAGTCCTCTCCCTTTCCCAGGACTCTTAAACCGCTCAATACCGTCTATGCCCTCTGTTTTCATTTTCTTGATGCGGTCAGTCCGTTTTCTCCTCCTCGGATTATACTGTGCAATACTGTTCCAAGAAACTGCAGCTAATAACTTCTATAGAGATAGAAGAAAACTAAACAGCACATCTGTTGTCTTGGATTTAAGATCCCCGGGTATTGACTGCAACGTCACTTTCACCTATAATTACCCTGTATAACTAGCATGGTAGCATCAGACGACTCGCTTAGTTACGGATGCTACAGCAGCAGCTAGGCGCAGCTCTCCTGCAGGATTCCGTGGGGTCTTAAGACCCGCCCATACCCGTACATGTTTATTCTACACCACTTCGGAGCTACAAGGCCGCGTTACAGCACGCTGATTGGCTGAATTCCCTCACGTTGGCAACAAGGGGTCAGCCAATAGGTTGCATCGTCGGCTACTGGCGCACAAGCCTCGAGCACAAAAGAGGCGACGGTGTAACAGCACCAAAAACTAATTTATGGTAAATTGAATCACACAGTTTGATGAACTTACGTGGATTTTTCATGTGGTGTACAAGGTTGTGTTGACATGACTTCTGTGTAAGTTTTTCACTTTATTTTTTCATGGCTATTTGATGTAAAAATGAACCAGAGAACATACGCTTAAGTATTAGTACCTGTTGCTTCGCATTTCTGAAGCGACCCTATAAACACACATCTAAACCTTTTAAAGCTACGTTGAATCTAACGTATTATATAAGGTAACTTATTTAGCCTACTGTTCATAACCCATGTGTGCACCAACACATTTTTTCTTTGCAGGTATGGAATGATGGTACTCTGGCGAACTCTGTTATTTTGTATTTGCTCCCATGGGTTGTTGTGCATTTTATTGTGTCACAGAATAGGTCTAAAGTACATTTAATTTTTGTCAGGGATCTACAAAAAGTGACTTGACGTTTTTAAATTGAAAACAAAAGCAAACATAGAAATGTGTGTACATATACAACTGTAAAGTCATACAGTCATATTAAGTCTGTATTCACTCCCTTTCTTACAGCAGAGCTTGAAATGACTGGTAATAAAATGTTTACAACAATAGATTTAATTCCCTGCTTTAATTCAATCTGGACCTCTGGTGCCACTTTCTCCTTAAAAATCATTTCAGCTGTTAAAAGGGTGTACACATATTTACTCACTTCCATGCGTTCACCCTCTGACCACCGTGCTTCACAGCTTCAGAACCATTTCCTGAAAATAAAAGGATTTAGCACAAACAAACTGTCTCAGATTAGGCAAACATAAATTGTTATTGAGTCATTTTTCACTTTTAAACCTCTATTTTAAATCTTCAGCTTTATTTTTGTGTGTGTGTTTTTTTAACATCATTCCCTGTGCAGCCTTGCTTGCGTTCCACAGTAAGTATGAGCTACAGACAAACTGACAAGCTGCAGTGAGCCTCAATGGGCTGAACCTTGTGCAGTCCTAATTAAGATCTCGTTTGTGACTGAGTCATGCGGCATGCAGCACAATAAACGCCAACAGCCTCAAAAAACAGCCTGTCTCCCTTTGCAAAGACCTTGACTTTTGTAACCTCGTTCTGCCATCACGTATTGTGCTCATTAGAGAAAAGAAACGACCCATCTGCAAGCATTCATCCAACAGATTGGCCTGGAAACAAGCAAGGACCTGAGGGCAGGGCAGACACTGTGAAAATTCAGCAATATTGAAATGATTACATTTTGTATCATTGTTCATTTACCTTTAATTCACAGCATTTTACAATCATTTTGGTCATATAAATGCCAATTCATTGATGTTCCCTAGAATTTAGTGGGAATTACAGGTCTAGAAAATAACACAAAGGAGATAAAACACTTAAAATATTTTTTGTGATTATGCACTTCGTTTTTATATAGTGGTAGAAATATGGATCTGTAATACCTTAATCACAGTGATGAAAATGTATGAACAGCTTACTATCTCTTGTCACCTTAGTAACAGCAAAGTGTCTCCATTATGCTTTCAGAATGTGAAGCTTTGTAAAAAGCCTGCTCTAAGTCATTGTGTACTCCACTAGCAGGTTCATCCTATGTGCATTCACATAGACCTGTCTCTTATCTTAATGGGCCCATGTTACTGTATTGTTTAGTTGTGGAACAGCTGGTAGATATCTATGGACAGGTCCTATAACAACATTTTTCATGACGCATTTCATGACAGGTTGTATGTTACCCTGGACAAACTTTAGAATCAGCATAGTAATGGTATGAGCAGCCATCCCCTGGGAGTCAGTTGATTATGACTGTTAATTAGAAGTATCACCAGGGAATACAAAGCTAGGTGGCATCCTGTGGGTCAAACATTGTGTCCTCGAGATTTTCATATGTTCATAGATCATGCCTGTAGTCTTGATCTATGACTTTAAGACTAGTGTTAGTGTTAAATAAATGTTCAAGTTCAGCAATTTTGTGTCTCATTTGTTATTATCATTAAATTGTTGTATTTTATCAGATGCAAAAAAAAAAACAACAACAACATGATATCGGCCGCCCCGCTCTCTAAATATCGGCATTGGCATCGGCCCATGTAGGTCGACCACTAGTGCCATGTTGTATTGTGTTATATTGTGTTGCAGTTTCTTGTCTTTTTTATATTGCATGGTACTGTATTGCAGTATGTTGTACTGTGTTGTACCATGTTGTACTGCATTGCACTGTGTTGTACTGTGTCATACTGTATTGTACCATATTGTATCATGTTGCAGTGGTTCAGCATTGTCTGTGGAGCTGCAGCCCTCCTCTCCACATCGCTCCAGTCGCTCTGAGATGTTACACAACACCCCGTTTGTCCCACAGGACCTTGTGCTGTGGCAGAATGAGGCCAGACCGATGCGAGTGTCATGAAAAAGTCACACGGTTTCTGGGGCACTGAATATTACTGCATCATTCCTCTCTCAGGAAAAAAATCCATCCTCAAAAATGGGTTTTCAGTCTGTCTCACAAAATAATGCATTATTTTTTAAAGAAAACCATCTCTTTTTGAGTCATTGTGAATTTAAGGTCTTTATAAAAGGATCTGACACAATAATATAGTTTTTATTAGATAAGCATTGTCTATCTATAAAGCAGGACAATGTTGGTAACATTCAAGGAAATAGGTAGTGGTGTTATTTTAGGGAAGGAAAGTGCCTTCTGCAACCATACATTGTCCAGTTGGCCTGTTTTCTGTTGCAATGCTCTGTCTTTGACATTTGTTATGACTTTACCCATAACCCATTATCAACAGTAACACTGATCCCAGGTCAGCCTAACATGGTACTGTATACCCAAGGTTTTGTCTGTGTATGTTAATGTGTAAGTATGGGGGCATCCTGTAGTCTAGTGGCTAAGGTACATGACTGGGACCCTGCTGCTGGTTCAAGCCCCAGCCTAGCCACAGCAAGATCACCATTGCTGTTGGGCCCCTGAGCAAGGCCCTTAACCCCACATTGCTCCCCGGGAGATTGGCCCTTGGTTAGTCTAATCGACTGTAAGTCGCTTTGGATAAAAGCAACAGCTAAATTACTGTAATGTTTGTATATATTTGTGTATATCAACCATAAGAAAAATATGCAGGTAAGTTTGTTTCAAACCCAGAAACAAAAAAAAAAAAACATGAATCCGCCTAATCTGCAGGTCTCCGCTACTGTATCAGCCCTCTCTATCAGTGAGACCACTGACCACTATCACACATGCTGTGCCAAAATACAGATAACATACCAGTATGAAGTTAATGTGTTCAACAGTCCTGTTCCCAAGACTATGATGCTTTCATTGACAGAGAGAACATAGTAAGTCAGAAAACCTGCATTGTTGAAATTCCCCAAAAAATATTTTCAATGCTACAATAACTGCTTTGAAATTATATAACGAGGTTCTGACACTTCCTGTAATCACAGTAATTACATACTAATTCATATGTAACCTCTGAATTATCTGAGAAGATACTTTAATACATAACCCCAAACATTCATCAAAGTCATTCCATATTAGTGTACTGGACACCTTTGAGTGGCTTACCTGCTGTTTGTGGGAAGGTAGCCTCCTCTAAAGTGACATTCTCTAAAGAGGACACATTAAAATCTTACATGGTGAATGGGAAGAGGGTGTGGGGGTGAGGGCAGTCTAAATAAAACCTAATAAACCGCTCTAGGGACGGCTCATCGACCTTCTCAAGCAGGTCTGACCACCCTACATCTGCCTCCCTGATATAGCTGTGCCTGAGAGTAGCAGAGATGGCACACCTCTGCTGAGGAGATGGTACATTTGCCTTTTCTTCTCTTTGAGAAGGTGAAGCAATGTTTATTGATGTCACGTCCCATATGGTCCTGGTTTTCAAAGCCCCTCTTGGCACCCAGGTAGCCCAGTCTCAAGGCTCTTAACAGTGCCTACGGCTGTAGGGATTGCCAGACCAGGGAACTGGCAGCTCACACACTGATCAGACTCTTGGTTGCCACATGATCTTTAGTCCTGCTTTCACTAAGTTGATATGGTTAGAAAATACTGCTTGCAACAATTAAATCTGGGCATTGCTCTCCCCCAATGGTCTTCCCCAGGTTTATAGGGTAGAAGTATAAACTCAGTGGTGTTGTCCGGCATTTTAAGTTGGTATATTCCATATTCTTGTGTATATGGAGTGTGCCCACCTAAACTTCAGGGAGAGTATCTACACTATACCTACCTGTTAGCATTTATAACCATTGATAAATATGGGCTTTTGATTTATAGTACCAATGCTAGCTCACATGGTACCAGTAGCATTCTGGGTAGAGCCATGGCTATCCTCTATAGCAAGGCTGTAATAGGAGTTATTCTCTGAAAAACTTAATTAGTCTCCTGACAGAACTCAACCCAAGCAATATTTTGTTACCCTGTTAAACAATTTTATGTATTTCAAAATTTTGAAGAAATCCACAATTAATATGGATCCTCTCAATCAATTTGATTGTTGACGCCTTCAATCCATCAAAGACTCATTATTGTGCCGCCTAATTAAAGTCACACCAAATGTTTTGATATCTGTTTTAATTTGCAAAGGATCTAATTAGGAATGTCAAACCACAAGTGAATGCCCCCATGTTGCCTGGAGTGACAGGCTCGCATTAGCTTTGATTAGCTAAGAGGCCATGCAACTTGTTTCCTAGGCCTAAACTGACAGCTGACCTAAGGTCTTACTTTACTCCAGCTGAAGGCAAACTTTTGCCATCTAAAGCCGATGTCTTTGCGAATTAGTTGCTTTTACACTGTGAGCAAAGTTCTCGCTTGTATACTTTGAGTGAATGTCGCCATATTGAGTTACAGATTGCATGTAGAGTTTATATTATTCAACATCAGTCTGGCTCTAGACGAATTCATGTTACTTCTTTCATTATGTTGGCAATGTTACCATCTTCCTTTTCTATATCTCTTTATTTCTTGCAGTAAAGAGAAACAGACAAGGAAGATGGTAGTTGTGGTTACTCATCAGAGAAAGGAAAATGGAGGGGGATTTCAGTGATGCTGCCCAGACCTATGCTCACAATTGATTTGGAGAGCTTATTGACTTCCAAATGTATGATAGCTAGTTTGATGATATGTATGCAATCTTGTGTCTGCCGTTTATAGATCTACTTTGCTAGCTAAACTTCCTGTTTCATGTTTAACCCTTCTCACCACCAAAGTACAATACATAGCTTGGTTCTTGCCCACCGCCATTAGGTAACCGATAACTGTGGAGTTCTTCAAGACAGTTTGACAAGATGACAAGAAATTTTGGCATGAAAAATGTGAACACCCTAGTCAAACAAAACTGCCTTCAAATGAAATTATAATATATGTACAAACAAGCTGACATCACTTTGCAAGGAAGTATAAATTAGGCTTCAAGGGAAACTTGTAGACACTACATCGCCCCAGGACTGGAGTTAAACCTGCAGACACTGTGGCCCTCCAGGACTGGAGTTAAACCTGCAGACACTGAGGCCCTCCAGGACAAGAGTTAAACTTGCAGTCACTGAGGCCCTCCAGGACTGGAGTTAAACCTACAGACACTCTATCGCCCCAGGACTGGAGTTAAACCTGCAGACACTGAGGCCCTCCAGGACAAGAGTTAAACTTGCAGTCACTGAGGCCCTCCAGGACTGGAGTTAAACCTGCAGACACTGAGGCCCTCCAGGACAAGAGTTAAACCTGCAGACACTGAGGCCCTCCAGGACAAGAGTTAAACCTGCAGTCACTGAGGCCCTCCAGGACTGGAGTTAAACCTGCAGACACTGCAGCCCTCCAGGACTGGAGTTAAACCTGCAGTCACTGAGGCCCTCCAGGACTGGAGTTAAACCTGCAGACACTGTGGCCCTCCAGGACTGGAGTTAAACCTGCAGACACTGTGGCCCTCCAGGACTGGAGTTAAACCTGCAGACACTGCAGCCCTCCAGGACTGGAGTTAAACCCCCTTAGTTTCAAACAAGACCAATGTCAACCAATGGTTTATAGAGCGATGGGTAAACTGAGAGTGGCTTAAGCATGAGTGGAAGATTTGTGGATTCCAATTTAGGCAGCGTCTTGGGAACCCCAGTCACCTTCCATTAACATCTTCGCACTTTACTGTGAACTGTACACAAGTGGAACTCCCAGAATTCCCTTGGTCAGTCACACCAGGCCCAGTGTTACACTAAGAGGGGGATGGATTACCCTCTCACGGGGCAAGAGATCCTTGGGCCAGCTGCAGGTGGCAGGGATGGGGGTGGGGTGGGCGGGGGGTCAAAAGAGTCATGGGAACAGAAAATTAGAAATTTGAACACATGGCCTTAAGACGTACCCTTGGTATCATTTCATGGTTGGCGGAAAGTTGAATTGACCAGAGGTGACACGCCCCTTGATAATTCCCCTATAGAAGCTCCTGGAATGTGTTTGGACTCAACAGTCCTGCCTCCCTTTGACCCTATGCCTCCTGGGCCCAGTCTCTGGCTATCTTTAGCTGGACTGGGCCTCCTGACATCCACAGATTACTATGGAAGCGCATAAGGGAACAGCTCTCCCTCTTCAGTTAGACAGACGAGACAGTTAGACAGTAGGATATGTTATAAAACCAGTGTTTGTCATAAGAGAGTAAGCCACAACAACTATTTGTTGTTACTAATTTGTTGCACATTTATTCCTTTAAGGACTTGGTTTGAAGAATTGTTCAAATGATTATGCGAAACAGCGTCAGAACTGAGTATAAGACAAAAGAAAAAAAAAAACAGATTAAGCCAACACATTTCAATAATATGCATAGCTCTTATTAAGTAGGCATTCCTTTGTCTCAATACAATTCAATAAGATGAATACTGTGAGGTTTAAAGTTTTTACAACTATTGCAAGTATCTGTGACAGTAGACAACCAAGTTATCTCAAGTTTACACCAAATCTTAAACTATTTCTTAAACTAAACAGTCATCATAATGGAATAATAATTCTAGTGCCTGCAATGGGTCTTTTGTTGTTGTACTTGAAGGCCTAATCTTGTAAGATCTTTGTGTTTAATACTGTTGAGAAAGCTCTCCTTGTGTGGTGTAACCAAATGAATTTCTTGTACAAGTTTCCCAACAAGAAATAACCATAAAAGTTTAATAAACACATAATTTTAAAATGGAAAGCTCCAGCTTGTCTGCTTGTGGTCTGGTTTGACTTGCAATTGCTCCGTAACGTAAGCAGTGAATGACCCGTACCTCTGTGTCTGGCACCCCGCACAGGAATGCTGTGTATGTAGGCTAGATGGGTACGCTTACAGCCGTTTACGCTTCCTGTCAGGAATGTCATCCACTCGAGAGACGTCTGCGACCAAGCCGCACGCTGACAACGGCACGTTACTGCCTCTTTCGAAGAACACAGAAACTGCATGATACTTCATTATTATTATTTTGTTTTTCTCATTATTATTTTTTCTCATTATTATTATTATTATTATTATTTGTATATTTTAATCATATTGGAGTATGGACCCCATTTTGGTCCAGTTTTATCAAGCCCTCTAGCATGTTACATATTTGCACATGAAACTTAAGTTACATGATTTCTGATTTGACGAACTACCTCAACCAATCACATTCTCTCTTAGATTTTTTTGCAGAACAGTTTCGCTTGGAGTAAATTCTTTTGTAAATCATGCCCTGTATCTTTTACTCTCCATTTTTATTCCCGCACTGCCATCTAGTGGTTAACACTTTAAATTGCAGAAAAATATTACAAATTGTAAGTGTTCTGAGAAGTGCAGAGCTGTGTTGAGAATCAAGTTTGAGTGAGTAACCCCAAAACATGTCATACATTTAAAATAGCTATGTTTGCGTTAGCAAATAGCAATACATATGTTCTATGTTTATGTTAGAGTTGAGTCTAAGTTAAAAAGTTGATTCATAACTTTGAAACTTGCCAAATTGAGGTTCTGTGTACAAAAATGAAATTCCGAGCCTGGGGGGAATACGATACAAATCGTTTCAAATGAACCTCACTTTCGTAGGATTGATGCCCAGGTTGTTTAACCTATGCTCCATACATATTCTTCGTGGAGAATGATGATTCTTGAAACAACATACTGTGGTATCTATCTTTATCATGCTCGGATTACCAGCTCACTGTCATGGGAGGTTGGATATATCCGAGTCATTTTCATTCCGCTGTCTCCGGGGTCTGCTTAAGATACCGAGGGGACTGTGAGTTCATACATACCGTAGTGACTTAGGTTTCAAAGAACGACCTTCCCCAGTGTAAATATAACCCCACAAAGCATTGAATTTTCGATTATATCTGTCCTCCAGCTGTCTGATTAAATGGTGAAGTCTTATTATAGAAAAGCCTTGTTTTAAACGGCCCTGGTTTAAACAGTTTACGATGTTCATAGGTCATTGTTAATCGTAACTTTCTTGATGTCCGACCGCATTTCGAAAAGGGGACATTTTCGAATACAGAGTACCAGAAACATAATTATTTATTTGAAACCAACAAAACAAACGAAAGGTGCTTATTATCTGAAGTAGGAAGTACATTCTGGCGCCACCTGCTGGCAATTTTCCGAACAATCGAAAAATATCCATTTACAAATTTTTCGCCTTGCGTGTTTGCTTTAAGGAATTCATACCAAAGTCATATAAATGGCACAGAGTGTGTGGGTTCTGCTTTTCTGACTGCAAAAGCTGGTTTCTGTGTGTTATTAACATATAATCAGCTACGTATCAAGAAGGGAGTGAAGAGGGGGCACACATTCATTAATGTGTAGGGTGATCATGTCCTGATTGCCATATTTGCAGAAAAGTAGACAGCAATGCATGCTTTATTTGTAACACAGAAGACAAAAGACAAGCAGTGCTTTGGTGATGCTGGAAAGACTTGAGCTCTGGTTTGGGAGTGCTGCTCACCAGGTCCACATCACAGTTACTCATACAAGTAAGCGCTCACAAGGGGATGCACTTGCGCTTGTTCACATTCAACATGACCCTGGGTAAGAGCGTCTTCTTACTGACTGTAAAACCTTGCAAAGCCTTATCAGCTGGTAAAGAAGCAACGCTGGAAAATCATTAGGAAAAGCCTGTTATTCATGCAACATGTCTCAAATTTAGACACAAAAGCCTTGCGTTGTGCAACATCATTTCAGAAATGAAATCTGGGCTTTTTCTTTTATGGAGGCATGTCCAGCAGGCTAAGAGATTTGAAAGGATGGAGGAGACTGCAGTAGTGCTTATCTTCTCTCTGTGGACAGGGCTCTGCTGGCGGACGGGTGTTTTTCAGAAGTGATTTAGATTTAAGGAGAGATGGGCCTTATGCGAAAAGCCAAGACTCTGAGTGTCCCCCTCCCCCCTCCTGCGCCTCCTCAATATTATATTTCATAATACCATCTCTGCATAAGCATGAAGATTTGACTCGTATTTGCCTCTGAATAGTTTATCCAGGCCCTTGCCCCACATGCACTTTCTAATTCAATTTTTTCAATCTTTCCAATCGAAAGATTTATTATAATCATTTCATTATTGTTTTTTTTAATAATATCAGGCCAGGAGGGGCGAATCTCTGTTGTCTGATTACTGTTGTTATGATTATTTCTTGTCTTCATGAATTAATGCTCCAGTTCTTCAAAAAAAAAATCTTTCCAGATGCTTGGCATTCCTCTGGAGATCCTGTCCAAAAGCGAAATCATTTTTTTCATCATTATTTGAAAAGACAGGGCATTTTAGCTAAATATTATTTGGGGTGGGGGTGGGGGTGGGGGTAGGGATTAGATGTTCCAGATTGTCATTTTGAATTAAAGAAAATGATAAGGAATAAAAAAATCATAAGTAGATTTAGTTCTCAAGGAGACTCGGGTATGATAAAACACTGCAATCTGTGCAGATGATTGTTGCTTAGAGTGCATTTCTGCAGTTCTAAATCTCCACAGCACAAACATGCATGGCTTAACTCAGCCCAAAACTCATTAAATCTAGACCTTGACGTGGAGTAGGTTGGCTGTCATGTTTGTTTGGAAAAAAGATTTACCTTAACATGTATAAAATCATATTTATGTGAACATTCTCCTCTTATGTTCACATTTAGTAGACTCTTCTCCAGAGCAACTTACAGTTTTACACCCTAACCATTTACAAAGAATATATTTACATATATATATATATATATATTACTTAAGCAATTTTGGGTTCAGTACCTAGCTGAAGCACATTATTATTCTTCTACACTGTCACCCCACTAACTCCAAACATTTCATATTTTTTGCATCATAGTTATGTATCCTATGCTGAAAGAAATAAAACAAGGAATTGTGAATCCCCAAACTTGCCTGGTATGAAAAATGCACAGTAGAATTTATGATGGGTGCTTTGCTTGGATCAGTACACACTTGTGGTTGTGTTATTGATTATTGGACATTGTATACTCTGAGTAATGACCAGCTGGGCTTATTTGTTTGCATAGACTGTCATAATCTTTCAACGCATGCTGCAAAGGATCAATAAACAGCAAAGCTAAACTCTGAAGCTAAATGTGGTGAAATTGTATTAGCTTGAAAGTAAAATGTTTCTAAACACGGGCTTTACTCAATTTGTCAGATATTGTCTTGGGCAATGTTTAATGAACTGCCAAAGGCAATGAGGCACTACTAAAATTAAGCATTTACTGACGACAGCTTAGGGGGACAAAGAAACTATTTTAGCATTTTCAGCTGACAAAAGCAATGGGTTTTAGACTTTTTATAGTTCCTCATTTATTTTTGATGACCACCTTGAGGAAAGGATGAAACAGGCAAAACATCATTGAGTGTGACTCCTGCCCTCTTAGTGACATGGCTAGGGACAGTTTGTTGTTTTTATTTGCTTGATCTTTTGAGATTGTATTCCCATTTAATTGTGAATTGCTGACAACAGATTATAACCACCAAATAACAATGTTTTGTAACAAAAGGTGGTAGAATTCTAGGAAGACTAGAAAAGTACATTGAGTCTCGTCTTCACCACGCTTTATAAAGTCTGAATGAGGTCAGGGGTTTGGTCACTTCTTCAGAGATCTCTTATAAATTCATACAAATGATTTCATCATTTGGTAATCTAACCTGGCACCTTGGGGTTTGTGAATGTATGTTGAATGTGTAATCATCCAATGGTAAAGGAAATGTAATGATTGGTGTTACATCTGCAGTGTGAATACTAGTGATTGCTGGTGATGTGAATGAGGGTGGTCATATAGGTGTGGTTTGCTGCATGAGACCAGTAAGGGAGGTTAAGTATTTCTGTATTACTGAAGCTCCTGTTTGTACATATACAAACTCTCCTACATCTGACAGCAGTGTGATGACAAAGTACCAGACCAGGGCTGTGAAGTCCAGTCCTACCTTTACCATTCTTTCTTACTCACACAGTTTTTTGTTTTTTTTTTCTTTGGTGACCCAAAAGGATCTCAGCCCCTCCACAAACCACCCTTACACACTGAGCTGAGCTGATGACACACTTGGGACTACCCTCCACTGTTTCTCACACCGCAAACGTGACACCAAATCACATACTGCCTATACCAGTAGTGGAGCACAAAATCATCATTTGCTCAGTTCATAAACTTGCAGGTTCCTGGCCAGTCAGGAGAGGGTGCTAGAGAGCAATGCGACCAAAGAGCTCACTTCAGGCTTGCTCGCCCTTACTTCACTCCAGCACATCAGAGCCAATTTTGCCTCTCCAGTGTGGTTGTGGATGGCCAGCCACAGCCAGCAATAATGTAGCTGCCCCTTTGCCTGAAAGCCCTGGGCCTTGCTTTTGTCATGGATAGAGCTCATGCTTGATGTATTTTCAGGTGGTTATATCACCCCCCATTTGACTGCGCCCTAGCAACTCCAGGAGACAATGCAGGCCAGGCCCCTCATTCTGGCAACTGTCATACTTTCCAGGAGAATTTCTCGGGTCTCAAGCTATCTTAGCTGAGCGATCTTGCAATGAGAAGCCTCATCCGTCTTTGTTTATACATTTGTCTTTGGTTTGGCTGAGGGGGAGCCCTGATGTGGTGCCCTATGTCACTCCAGTAAGCTTCGCTTTCACTATGAGGCTTAGCACCTAGCTCCAGGCCTGTTTATGAGCAGACAGCTGAAGGCCTGGCTACTAAACTTAGACGCGACAACAGTTGCTGAATGATTCCACTGCTAAATCCAGCAACAACAACAGCACTCTCCATTCCTCCTAATAGACTGATATTGTGTTTTGTGTTATTCTTTTGGTTTTGCAAGTTATGCTAATGATTACTGGGCATTGGAGATAAAGCCGCAAGTAAATTGCTTTTAATGAATTCAAACGACCGTGTCTAATGAAATGTACTGTGTGTGTCTCTAAAATGCACGCACACACAGACAAACTCGCACACATACGCTCACACAAAGTGTCTGTGCGCATGTTATTTCCATGCACCTACTGTACAACATGTGAGCACAATGCATTACTGGTTTCGTATTGTTTATAAATAGCCCGTTAACATTTTTTCCGGCTGTACCAGTGCAGCAATCAAAGGAACTCACCCTGCCAAGAATAAGAATACTTTCCTTTGTCCTATGTATAGAGGACCATGTGAAAGTGTGAGAGGAGGAGCAGGAGGGGCGGGGGCGGCGTCACATCCAAAAGGCAGAGAGCACAGCGGGGGCGTCGTAGGTGGAAGGTTGCGCGCCTGGGCCATCGCAATGGCTGGCATCCAGCGACCCAGTGGCTCCACCTCTGGCTCACCAGGTGCTATTGAGGTGATGGAGGTGATGTCAGTTCAAGGTTATGGAGGTGATGTTCAATTCAGTTCAATTCAAATTTATTTGTATAGCACTTTTTACAACAAGTTGTCTCAAAGCAGCTTTATCATTGGTCCCTGGCTTGAAACCCCCTCAGAGCAAGCCAAAAAAATATGTGGCAAGGAAAAACTTCCTGACAAACAAGAAGAAACCTTGAGCAGAACCTGGCTCAGAGGGGGAGCCCATCTGCTTCTGGCCAGCACAGGGTGTACAACAGGTAGACAGGAGAGTGGAGATGGCTGACAACTCTTACTGATTCAGATGGTAATTGAAATGATAACAGAAGCAACAAGTGTCAGTGATGTCAGTCCAGGTTGCTCTGCTACTGAGGAAACAAGACCTTTTTGTTGCATAAAAGTTCTGAATCAGAACCAGAACACAAGCCCTAGAACAAGATAGTAGTGTAGAGAAGTTTGGGGATCACCATGTCCCTCTGTGACTGGCTGAGGACTATTAAAATCGCGCCTGTAATATTACAAGCAGATGAAAGCAGGCTGGAACGAGTCCTTCCTTTTGCCTTTATAATACTTTCCAATGTTTGTTTTATTGTCTGGATCATCTTTCACTGTTTTGAGAACATGGTCACTTAAGGCTATCTACAGTGACTGATCTGTGGAGCAGAGCAGATGTCACATCATTGTTATAGATTTACGGAGGATTGTCTAAGTTCTCCAGCACCTCCTTCCTGTCCGCTGGAGCTGTCATGAATTCGATTGTGTACCCCATTTGTGACCTACATCCGTCATCAGGGATGTCTGTGGTCACTTGCACTGAACTCTCTGGGCTGGAGATCCTGGTGCCAGGATGGCATGCAGTTGACCCATGCTTGCCCTCTGCCCTGTGCCTCTAATGTAGGAGCAGACCTCCTCTGCAGGTGAGATCTTCTCTCAATGGGGTGGCACAGTGCAGGTGATATGGGCACTATTTAGCAGGGCAAGCGTTTGTCCCTCTGGTTTTTCCGTAGGGATAGGGATGCCCCCCTGGCCGTGGGTGCCCTCAGGTGCAGCTGTTGAGCAGGAACAGATGGCGGATGGTTATGTGGGTTCTTTTGGTGGCCCCAAAACGGAACCCCAAGCCATCGCAGCATACATACCATCACCAGACCTGCATGGACACCCGGGCTGCAAGATAATAATGCAGTCCCATTGCTGTTTGCCTCTCTGTCCTGATTTACCTTCCAGAGATTTAGAGCACCAGTTTTCATACATTGTTCAGATTCCCACTATTGGTTCAGCTTGGATTACTGTGCTTGCTTGAAGGTTTTGTGTGTTTCCCTCTCATTCAGGGGCCAATTTAAGCCTTGGAAAGAAGGTGATGGAATTTTTTTAGCTGACCGATGGCTTACATTACTTAATTGATGTGATGCTCTGTGCCTTTATTCCATGGGTCCTTATTTGTATGCACTCTATACTCTGAACATGGATTATCTCCACACTAAACAGAGTTCATTTGAGGAAAGACTTACACTCCTCAACGGGTGCAGGGACTTACATCAAGTAGGTCAACACACTGAGCAGCAAATTTCTATAATGCTATTTTGAATCAGTATATATGCAACCACAGATTAACAATTCAGAGCCGTTTCCCATGAATCAATGTGAGAGCAGTGCCATTATGGGAGGGCTGTATGCGTAGGTCAGGGGCGCAGGTGGAGGAGGGGGATGGGGGGATATGTCCCCCCCCCAGTTTCATAGGGACCCCAATCCGTCACCCCACCTTTGGGGGAAAAAAAATACATCCATATTGTATAGGTTTATAAGCTGAGGCCTTTTGCTCACAGTTTGCCCCCCACTTCAAAAATCTCCCCTGTGCCGCTGAAGTTGGTTATAAATAATTGACTGAAGTAATTGACCTGATAAATAATTGACCTTATAAAGATAAATAATTGTTATCTACTAAAACACGTAACCTGCCCCTAAAACTGGTTCCGAAGTGATATTTCTGTGAATGTCGGCCAAGACTGCAGGTTTTGCCTGCAGGAACATTCCTGCAAAATTACGGTTTCACACATTTAAACTTGTCAAGTTTCAGTTTTGTCCCTCAAACATCTTTTGCCTCTAGCATTGTGAGACTGTTTTGGGGAACTTGGGTTCTGTTTGGGTAAAGAGGAAACCCACCAAGAATCCACCTGGCACCATTTCCAACGTTCCGGTAACGTTTTCGTTTGCTCTGCAGCACAACATGTCTGACGCACATCATGGCGCTGTTTCAGAGCTGCGCCATGCTGATGTAATCACCATGAAATAGGCTTTTGTTTACTTGCCAAGTAATAGCAGCGAAGGTATTAGCAAATAGCCATCATTCATTAACTGAGTACATCTCCTGAAAGCCAAGGGCATATTAATATAAGAGATATCCTCCTGTACGTAATAGCTTGATCTGATAAGTAAGTGATGTGTTAAATTCTACCTCTCCTTGCTTCTGTGCACCGATTCCTGTGATCACATCATCTTAAGTGGGAATAATAATGATAAAAAAATATTTAATTTGACTCTTGTAATTATTTTATTAATATGGGCAGAGCGGGACATCTGGACATTTAAGAGGTAGATTTTACATTTAACAGCAGATGCAGATTTATACACAGTTCTGTGGCACATAAATGGAGGGGGTGTTTGAGTTATGGTAAATATTGAATGAGGAATATGTGAACATGGATATGTGCTCCTTACACTTTTGTACCATTTATACATTTTCATAAAACAGAGAAGCATAATGTGAAATAAATAAATATATGAATATTATTAATTATGGTGTTTGATTAATTCAAAGTTTGTTTGATGAATATTTAAAATAATGAGTTGGCATTTAATCTAATGTTTTTCTTCCTGGTAATTCATAATTGGTAATTGATAACTGTTTCCACAAACCGATGTTCCTGATGTATCAACGTATAATATTATGCTGATGTATTGTTTACAATGTATTTTTTATTATATTTGACATTGAAGGATATATATGTAATTTTCATAATAATTAGTTAATTAAAAATATATTTATAATACCTTTAGCTGTGTAGGGGATGCTAGCTTATTGGAATATTAATTACAAAATATTTTATGATATCATTGCATTCACTGTGGCTCTCTGTGCTCTTCAGAATAAAGCAGCTCCAAAGATGATTTGAGTTTTTATATATATATATCTTTTTGTGAGTATAAATCTAAAGGTCTGTTGTAATAATGGTCAAAGGTTCACGGGTGTAGATTTGATTAAGTGACAGCGTTTTGCTGCTTGCTTATCGCTTTGATTTAATAACGGAGGACGAGATTGGGCATGTCCCGTAAAGTGCTTGAAGATAAACAGGACACTTCCTTGGGATTAAATATGCAGGTCGTGGGCTGGCTCATCGCCGAGGATTAGGTTTATGAAACATCCTTGTATTATTTCTGTATGCTTATTGTATTTTGCTTATTGCTATTTCACGTAGAACACTTTTTTTTTCTCCAATTCCTGCTTTACTTTGGGTGCTAATCTTCTTGACTTGAGCTTTTAAAACATTGCTGGGTTGTCTTATTTGATCTCAGAGAACAAGACCAAGGCTTACTTTCATTACAGGTCCCAAGTCCCTATGTGCTGGGGAAAATAGCTGAGAGTTGTGTTCTTTTTATTTACCTCAATGACAGGTCAGATAAAGAAAAACACTCTACTACGCAGTCTAATGAACGACTCGGGTCACTTCTTCAGACTGAGTTCAGACTGAACCGGTTAAAATGGCTTGAAGTTGACAGGCGTATCTTAACGCTACGCAATTCCATATGCTAAAAACATGCATATATGGAACATGATTTAGATTTATTGATATGCACCATAACCTGACAAAAACATAACTTTCTGACATGTTACACTGTGGCATTAAGTAGACACTCATATGCAGAGTAACTGACACAGTTAGTGTTTCCACACACTGTCCAGTTACACAGCTGGATACTTACTGAGGCGGTTGGAGTTAATCACTTCAATTTATTCTTCAGTTTATTCTTCTTCACAGAAAAGGTTTTAAAAAAACAATCAAAATGTGACACATCTCACATTTGAGACATTAAAATTCACTATTTAATCTGTAGTCACAGTAATACAATGCTTGGTAAAACACTGTGTGCAGTAACAGGCAAATTAACATTACAGAATAATTTGAACCACCAAAAAAAAAAAAAAAAACGCAAAATCATGAGGCAAGTAATTTTGTGTCAATTCAGGTATTCTTGCTGTTAATTTTAGCATCAAGTCAAACGCTTTGGACTTAGACACAGTGAGTGTGTGGGTTAGAAACAAAAATGTCAACAACACCCACCCACCCCAATCCTCCCCCCCCCCTTTCCCCATATGCCCCCTTCAACACCCAACCCCCCGCCCCCTTTCCCCACCCAAAAAAAAAAAAACATACTTTGCAATATCACATCAGCCTTTTAAGAAGCAGCGGGCTGAAAGAGGCTTAAACCATAAAACATGGAACATATTGCAGAGAGACAGAATCTGGCTTGATTAATGCGCATCATAATCATCGCATAAAATCACTCTCACTTATTAAGTCTTGTTTAATATACTAATGAGGCTTTCCTGAGCAGATTCCATAATTCCCCTTTCAGCTCATATCAGAGCCTCCACACTCCCCAGAAGGAACCTGTTCTCCTCTATTTCCCTTTCCAACGCGCCGTCTCATCTTGCTCTGCTGTCCCCTTCTCTGGATGGGAGCAATTAGCATCTCCAGAAAGGCTGGGCATGCCGGCTGTGAGTGTGGGAATAGCAGAGGAGGCATGAAAGATACGAAATAGCCACCTCTTCCTCCATCTCAGCTAAAACAAACCCCCTCCCGGAATTGGCGGGTGGGGGGGTGGTTGGATTCCCATTCAGTAGTGGGAGGACGAGAATATTCCTCAAAATGTATTTGAATTTTTGTTTTTACTTTAGTGTTCCAGTACCGTTCCAGAAGGCACATGGACGGGGTGGAAGGTGTGATGTTCAGGTAAAGCCAGAAAGTCCAGAAAAGAACATGAGGAAATGTAGGTATTCAGCACAACTTTGAGTTTTACATTTTCTTTCTTTTTATTTTGGAGGAGGAGGGTAGTCAGTACACATCTACTCTTTTGAAGACACCAGAGGAAAGTATTTGACTAAACTTTGCACACCCAGCACCAGAATGAGTACAGCGATTTGCTTTTGGAGCTTGTCATACCACTTGAGCCACGATTACAGTTTTATGCACTGTTCACTCGTACAGACGGATATTTAGTGAAGGAATTGAGACAAGTTACTCATAATGCCTTTAGAGTAAGATGGCAGTGCCTTATTAATTTAAAACAATGATGTCGAGGGTGAATAGTTAAACTGAAAGTTTGTCACATTTTGCATAGATAAAAACACAAAATACAATCATAATTGGACAAGGTGAATCATCCTGACACCATTAATATGATGTAATATTTGGGTAAACAAGCAAGCTGGACAGAATGTAGTTCACCTAAAGAATGGTTGCATAAATATATATAAATAGACAAATATTAAAATATTTTTGTCTATTTTCCACACAAGCAAGCTAACCAATCACTTTTCTCTCAAAAACATATGTATATATATGAAACTTTAAACAATGCTAACATGGGATATAAATAAATATTATATCATATAATATCATAAAAACAAATCTATATCCTGAAAGGAAATTTCTCAGGATGTGAGAAAACTCTTTTCCTCATTTATACCTACATTATATTTCACTTACAAATTTTTATCACATTCACAACTGATGATGTGGACTTCATATTCATGTATCAATTTCATAATCAAGTTATTTTACTAACAAGAAGATGTATTCATTTTGTATTTTTACATCGTTACTTGCACTGTGTCTACACGTGTGCACAGAGGAGCCTCCTTCAGCTGACCTACACCGGGAGAGGTAGGAGGGGGTTTGGGGTTTGGGGTTGGGGGGGATTTCAGAGGGCCGTGGCTTGGGAGGAATGGCATGTCGTTGTCTTATTTACGGTGCCCTTTTTTACATGGCATCTTGATCACACACTAGTAATGCCCCTTCTCAGAAGGAAGGAAAATTCTGTCCCGGTGAGTTATTGGCGTCCCTCAGACAGCCATTCCGGTCGGAACTTGCCAGTGTCGCCATCAGTGGGCAACAACTGGCAGCAAGGTGACCGAGGTGGGTATTTCACTTCCTCCGTGGGTGGGTTGGAGGCTGGTTGGGGTTGGCGTTGGGTGGTGCTGGGTGCCTTTGTTGTTTTGTTCTGCTCTTTTTTTTTAAATTTATTGTTGGTAAGCAGCTGTTGAGAACCTGGCCCTGACTCCATAGGCGGTGGCTATTCTGACTATCTTGGCAAGAGAAGCAGAGCTTTAGATTCCTGCGATGAATCAATTCTTAAAGATGCCTTCTGTGTCATGCAGCTTTTGCCCTTGTGACCCAAACCCCCCCCAAAAAAAAAAAAAAACACTGTCTCCAAAACACACTGTGGTAAAAGGATTACCGTTCCCACCCCTCACGCGCCCACCTTGCCCCCCACGAGGCCGGGCCCACGACGCGAGCCTTTCCATCCCTCTGTTCCATCATGCCCGCCCCTCATGATCCCTCCATGTGTAAGTCACCAGTGACAGATGGCTTTGGGGCACCAGTGCTGGAGGACTACACTCACCCTTTCAAAATGATGCTCACCGTTTAGAGGGAGGAAACCAGTGACAGATCAAAATGGGGTCACTGATGGTCTCAGACCAACACTGCAACCCCCACCCACCCACAAGACCCCCCTCCAACCCCCAAAGACCACAGCAGCCCCACACCCCCCACCCCCTCCTGCACTCTCTGGAATGACCTCTCTGATCTTGTTCCTGTGTTATATCTTGGGAAATGCGCAGTTATTTATAGCGAAGAATCGAGGAGGGCAAGTTTTGTGTCCGCGGTATCCATTTCATGACAAATGAAATTCCTTGGCCACCACGGGCAAACAATGGGGTAACAGTCCCAGCCAGCTTAGACGCCCACAGCCTGCTGGATGCAGCTGTCCGGGTTGTCATCCCTTGTCTTGAGGCTCACCCCGGGCTCAAAGTGCGATTTCACGGATAAACCGTACAGTACAAAGGGGCTTCACAGATTGCTTGGCCCCTGCCGCCAGCCCGTTTCTAACCAAATGCAGTCATGTAGCAGGGCTGTAGAGCCAACGGCTGCTTGTACTTGTACTAAACAGGATGCATATATGCTGTTGCAGGATTTTTCACTAACAAATCAGGGAAAGGTTATTAGGTGGTGTGTTTCCTCAGTTGTCTGTGTGTGTGTGTGTGTGTGTGTGAGAGAGAGAGAGAGAGAGAGAGAGAGTAAAACTGGGAATGTAACATATATACATAAGCACTATATGTGCTGTTGCTCTCTGTCTAAGTAACACAAATCACTCAGGGAGTTAACTATTGTTCTGGAGCTGACACTATTGTCAGCCCCCTCACAATTGTCAAAAGTGCTTTTTGTTAGGGCTGTAAAATGGTTAAAAATTATCATTGGTCATTCACAACACTCTGTCACAGCTTTATCAGAAATGTAAGCGAGGTCTTCTCTACTGGTGGACAGAGCCATGATGTAGGCCTGACAGAGGTTTGGTAAGATTCACTGGATTTTTGACAGAACTGGTTCACAAAAAAAAAACAACCTTTTTCTAAATTCTGTTTTGACTTGTTTATCATGTGTTTTGAGAAAGGATTTTTTTCTGGGGAGTGACCAAGAAAAACAATGTTGTCAGCCTTACCAACAATTTCAGGAAAGAAGGACTTTCTCAAAAACAAATGATGTGCTTAAAAACTGTGAAAACAGCAAACACACAGCCCTGGCCTGTGTCTTTAAAGATTAAATTTGAGTCTTTCCCATTTACTAATGTTGGGCTCCGATGGGATAAGCTTGCTGTAAGACAGTGGACTGTTCCCCAGCAATGATGATATAAGTAGAGGCGAGTCGTAAATGCGCAATCCTAGAGATCCTGTGCGCCGAGTCTGACTGCATGCTTGTGTAACAGTGCTTACAAGCCCTCTTTAGTTCTAAAACCTCTCTGATCACATCTGCTGTACAGTGTGCTTAATTTAATTAAAGATGATAAAATTATAAAAAAAAAAAAAACCAACAGAGGGATTATCAACAATACAGAAAAAAAAAAAAAAAAAAATCATCTTTGAAACCGTGCAGTAGGTCCTCAGTAATCCGAACCCCTCGGGACCAGGGATGGTTCGGTTTACTGAATGCTCCAGGTCACCGAAAGTGAGGTCAAATAGGGTGAAAAAACCGGAATTTGGATTCTTGATTGATTGAAAATATTTGTTGCATAATTGTGACCTTACATTTAAAAAGGCTACTCCAGGTCTGTAGCTACCAACCATCACACCAACAGCAGGAGCTTCTGTCAGCTAACATCAGCACACGCCTTAAACACATACATTTACTGATAACTCTAAACTCTAAACAATCTATTACTAATATTCATCTCTTACTCCCAGAAATGAAAATGTCACGAACAGTGGCTCGTTTGCAAATCAGAAGATGGCTGAGGGAGGTGGAGGTGTAAGGTCCCGAGGCGCGGTGTAACTGCATGTTATGGTGCAGTAAAGCACTGTGTTATGCAGTTATGTAGGCCTAATTCAAGGCATTTTAGACTTCACCGCTCATCACACAACACGCAACACAGTCCACTTACAGGACAGCTGTGTGGTGAATAATGTTTGTGGGAGAACGGTTGTAATATGATAGCACTGATTTGCATACAAGACAAATTTTCAGATTCTGAACTCCTGAAACATCCAGCCGTTTTTATTAAGTGGTTATACAAGTTCATGTTTTTAGGTCCAGAAAATCAGTAACCATTGAGTGAAATGACAGTGGAGGGGCATTTTTGACATGAGAAAGACACTGGGGCTCCCCTGGAATGATTTTGTGTTTAGCTTTTATTTTTTTAAAAACTGAGTTATAGCTTTAGAAAATCTGTATAAACAATCAGAAAAAAACTGTAATGTCATTTTATATTTATATGTAAACATATATATTACAAAGGTTTTGGATTCATTTATAATAAATTCATCTCTTCTATGCAAGAATTCATAAGCATGTGTGTGAGTGCATGCACGTTCGTACGTATGTGTCTGTGCATGTGTGTGCCACTTGTGTGTGTGTACAGGGGTGGAGGAACTGGGGGAGTCGGGGGACACGCCCCCCCCCAATATTTTTGCCTGCTACTTTTGTGCCCCCCCCAATAACACAGGGCATGTTGTATTGAAATTTATTTCTCTAATTTAGTTGTTGTGCTCCCCTCCCCCCATATACAACTCTCTTCTACGCCCCTGTGTGTGTGTGTGTGTGTGTGTGTGTGTGTGTGTGTGTGTGTGTGTGTGTGTGTGTGTGTGCGCCACTGTGTGTATGTTTCACTGTGTGTGTGTGTGTGTGTGTGTGTGTGTGTGCATGTGTATGTGTCCATGCCAATGTTTATATGTGCATGTATGTGTGCATGTGTTAATATTTTGTGTGCGCATTTGTTTGTGTGTGTGTGTGTGTGTGTCCCTGTGTATTGTGTAAATGTGTGTGGTCGTCTGCATTATGAAGTGTTCACTATAAAAGAAAGAGAAAAGACAAAGCAGGGATTTATGTTTTCAGAGCCTTATGTCTATGAGATTAAATTTGGTTAAACACCTCCTGTTCATTTAAGTAATTATATTAGAATTACCCGAGATTACGGACTGTTTTAGTATTAAGCTTGTGCCTCTAGCTGGGTCTTTTTGCCAAATGGGTCGATAATACCTCATAATTTTTGATGTGGGGATGTGCTATTTTCAAACGATGTCAGTAATGATACCGAAACATTGGATGTGTCCCCTTCTGTTGTCTTCTGCATTCTGTTCATTTCCTACAAGAGAGGAGCACCGGCTTTTCTATCTTCCTGTTATTTCAGCTCTGAGATGCAAATATTTCTCATACGGCCAATGAATTTACATAAGGAAATTAAGATGTTCCAATTAGGCCCTAACTGTGGAACTTGAACAGATCGTTAAGGGAATATAAATGCCAATTATTGTCAAGCAGACACAATGTTACTCAGAAATAAGGAGAAAATTGAATAGAGCACATTTCATGGTTTGCTCATTTTCAGCTAGGCTTGTATGAAACATTAATAAGATGAGATTCTGTCTTATGGCTTTGAGTTAAGTATGGCATAACAATATATGGAAAAATATAATTCGCACACATTTCTCTACATAGTGCTCAGCTGTAGCTGCTCAGGGAGGTGAGCAGAGCCGTTTTCACACAAATGAAACAGTTTGGAATTTGCATGGTTTCACTGTTTACCTATCACATCCATATCTTAGCTGGCTGTAGTTTCACAATTGTACTTGTGTGTAAGTGTATCTGTGATCTGCAGTCTTATGTGAGTGTGTGTGGGGTGTGTGTGTTTCTGTCCTTTGTATGAGCACATGTACATCTGTGTGTGTTTGTGTGTGTGCGTGCGTGTGCATCTGTGAGTGTGTGTGTGAGTATGTGTGTGTGTGTGTGTCTGTGTACATCTGTGAGTATGTGTATGTGTGTGTTTGTGTGTGTGTGTGCGTGTGCATCTGTGAGTATGTGTGTGTTTGTGTGTGTGTGTGCATGTGCATCTGTGAGTATGTGTATGTGTGTGTTTGTGTGTGTGTGTGCGTGTGCATCTGTGAGTATGTGTATGTGTGTGTGTGTGCGTGTGCATCTGTGAGTATGTGTATGTGTGTGTGTTTGTGTGTGTGTGTGTGCGTGTGCATCTGTGAGTGTGTGTGTGTTTGTGTGTGCATCTGTGAATGTGTGTGTGAGTATGTGTGTGTCTGTGTCTGTGTACATCTGTGAGTATGTGTATGTGTGTGTTTGTGTCTGTGTGTGCGTGTGCATCTGTGAGTATGTGTATGTGTGTGTTTGTGTGTGTGTGTGTGCGTGTGCATCTGTGAGTATGTGTATGTGTGTGTGTTTGTGTGTGTGTGTGCGTGTGTATCTGTGAGTATGTGTATGTGTGTGTTTGTGTGTGTGTGTGCGTGTGCATCTGTGAGTATGTGTATGTGTGTGTTTGTGTGTGTGTGTGTGTGTGTGCGTGTGCATCTGTGAGTGTGTGTGTGTTTGTGTGTGCATCTGTGAATGTGTGTGTGAGTATGTGTGTGTCTGTGTGTGCTTGTGTGTGTGTGTGTGTGTTTGTGCATGTGTATGTGTGTGTGTGTGTCTGTGTGCATCTGTGAGTATGTGTGTGTGTGTGTGCATATCTGTGTGTGTGTGTGTGTGTGTGTGTGTGTGTGTGTTTGTGCGTGTTCATGTGTTTGTGTGTGAGTGTGTGTGTGTTTGTGTGTGTTCATGTGTTTGTGTGTGTGTGTGTGTTTGTGCGTGTTCATGTGTGTGTGTGTGTGTGTGTGTGTTTGTGTGCGTGTGCATATCTGTGTGTGACCCTCTGAGACCATCTGAAGGATCATTATTCTTTTGAAATAAGTGTTCAGAATTCCTTTGCGTTTTGTTTGATCAAACACCAACCAGCAGCTTACCATTTAAAAGGAGACAGTCTTTCACACGCATTCCCCGGTTCTTTAGAGAGAATTCGACAAAAAGTGACTATGAGCATACACTGATACTATCAACTTAAAATGACATAACATTTACATACGAGCAAAGTTGATGGTATAGAGGCCAAGCTCTATGGGATTTGTTCCCATATACCAACCCCTTATCTAAAGAGTTCACTGCAGTAATGACCGTGGTTTATTTTAATCGGTTTTGTGTCATTTCAGATGACTAATTATCTCAAACTCCAACTAGCAGAGTGGCATGGGTCACCTTTTATTTAAAAAAGATCTGACTGATGGATAGTTTTGACCAGTTTTAATAGGTACAACAAAAGGCATGTTAACGGCTGAAAGGCTCATATAAGCTAAAAGTCAATGCAAACAACCTGGCTGCATGTTTTTGCCCTCACTTGTGACCGGGGGCAACCATTAGTGGGTTCTTTTTTAACACAAAGGACCAGGCAAAGAAGTACAGGGAAAAGGCAGGCTCGGTCTTGCATACTAATGTTGTGCTGTAAGTATTTAAATGGAAACACTTTTCCAGCTTGGTAAGGGGTCTGACCTATAGCTCTAAAGCCACTGAAGTAAGGCTGTTCAAGTCCCATCTTGGAGGGACACAGTATCTGCAGGTTTAACTCCAGTCCTGGAGGGCTGCAGTGCCTGCAGGTTTAACTCCAGTCCTGGAGGGCTGCAGTGTCTGTAGGTTTAACTCCAGTCCTGGAGGGCCACGGTGTCTGCAGGTTTAACTCCAGTCCTGTAGGGCTGCAGTGTCTGCAGGTTTAACTCCAGTCCTGGAGGGCCACGGTGTCTGCAGGTTTAACTCCAGTCCTGGAGGGCTGCAGTGTCTGCAGGTTTAACTCCAGTCCTGGAGGGCTGCAGTGCCTGCAGGTTTAACTCCAGTCCTGGAGGGCTGCAGTGTCTGCAGGTTTAACTCCAGTCCTGGAGGGCCACGGTGTCTGCAGGTTTAACTCCAGTCCTGTAGGGCTGCAGAGTCTGCAGGTTTAACTCCAGTCCTGGAGGGCCACAGTGTCTGCAGGTTTAACTCCAGTCCTGGAGGGCCACGGTGTCTGCAGGTTTAACTCCAGTCCTGTAGGGCTGCAGAGTCTGCAGGTGTAACTCCAGTCCTGGAGGGCCTCATTGTCTGCAGGTTTAACTCCAGTTCTGGAGGGCTGCAGTGTCTGCAGGTTTAACTCCAGTCCTGGAGGGCAGAGTCCAGGTTTAACTGTCTGCAGGTTTAACTCCAGTCCTGGAGGGCTCCAGTGTATGCAGGTTTAACTCCAGTCCTGAGATGAGTGTGATGAAAATGTAGCAAGTGTGAATGCATGTATTTATTGCTGGACTTTCTAAAAATGCATGCGTGTTTCATAAAACTAGCCACTGACATGTGATTTTGCCTCTTCATGTTTAATTTATGTGGTAATTTGCATGTGAAAGACATGTTTCTAATAAGTAGTGATGTAAAGTAAGATGAGTATACATGACATTAGCAAGACATGAATATGTGAATCTTTCTTTCCGGAATCCAATTAGTATTCCGAGAAGTTGTGGGAATTGTGAAAAACTGGTTAAATTACATTTCAGAATATTCAGTAACAGCATGCCTGTTAACCTTCAGGGTGGAAATCTCCACTGAAAGACAAAAGAATCAAAAATGATCCTTGATGTCCGTGCTTTAGCGTTTGGCTCGGCGCTATTGAAAATCAGAGGCAGAAATAGTCCGCAGAGAGAAGAAGGGCATTAATAATCCTTGTACAGTAAGGCACAGTATGTAATATCCAGACAGGTTAAAAGAAATTAATCTTTTTAGCCTGAGACTAAGACGATTTCAGGAGATTTGATAGAGGCATTGAAAAATCCTGAAGGAGATTGAAAGTCAGATGTGACCTCTGCCCAAGGCTCGGGGCATGGGGGGGGCAGGGAGGGGGGCCGGGGATGGGGATGGGCCAACATTGGGTTCAAAATGAATCACCCCCCCCACCCTAAGGTAAGAGGGCCGACCTGCTTGGTCTGGTGTCTGCCGACCGTTCAGATCAGAGTCAGATCTGGCTCAGAGTTTTCATACTGGATCAAACTGTCCAATCAAACTCAGTATCCTGAAACAGCATGGCGCTCCAGAGTCATGGCTGACTAGCCTCCTCAGGTGAACCCAACCGTCACCACTGGGCACAAACCTGAGTGTGCAAAAGGCATGAGGGTTGGTCAAACTGCCGTCTCTTTTGCAGTGAATTTTAATGAATAGGGATCCACACATTGGTAAAATCTGCTTTCTGTCACCCATTGACCGTTCTCATCCAATGCCACCAGTTCAGCAGGTCCATTTTGGAGTAGTCAAAGACTTTTGAACTTTCCAGCTCTGGGCTGCCTGCAATACAGTTGGTTGGTGGCAGCAAATTTCTGAGGGTGTGTTTGAATGGCCGGAGTGGTTTATCATTGGACTTGCCTTCCCACGAGACTCAAGAGTCATTAGGAGTAATTGACTACTGGAGCATTATTGTTATACCACTTTGGAGGAGGAAATCAGCCAAGCCAAATAGTTACTTATGAGATAATTATGACAAGTGAGGCAAGTCTTGAACATTTTAAAACGGTTTCTTCTGCTAATATTGAGAGTACTCAGAAACGTTGAGAAAGGTTACAGCTCTCAGATCAGCCTCATCCGGTTCCTGAGGTTCTGCAGGGCAGGAGTCCAGCACTCTCAGATTCCTGTGGGTTTGCCTGTCGCACTTCAATCGCATTTGATATGGACTGTCAGAAATATATGTGTAGCACAAAGGTTTGCAACTGTTGGTTCTTGAATGGCAGACATGCTTCTGATCTTTATTCCAACGCCAAACTACATACTTGGATTAGTCATCGGGGTCGGTGCTTCACCTTTCAAACCATAAAATGAAGCTCAGATGTAACAAAGAAGAAAATCAGCCAATCAGATCAGAGCCTCTCATCCAGAGCAACTGACTAAAGTAAAAGTATGGCTTGAACCTGTCATAGTTTTTTACGTCCCATATCACAGTAATGTTTTGCATCTTTCTGTGATCACAATCTGCGTAACAGACCAGTCTCAGGTTTTTAATCAGTTGTATGGTAAAAACTCACAACAAATAGCATTTGTATGATACTGTTATGAATTACATAAATGACAGATGGCACCCAACAATTCCACACTTTTATTTTCATAATTATACCTATACACAAATGTATTTTTTTTAAGCCATTAAGAAATTGCAAGAACCTTGCTCCTCTCACCTGTGGACACCTGTGTGAAGATCATACAGGATGGCAAAAGGTTTCTCTGTGGGTACACTAGCCAGATCCTGAGCAGGCAGAGATAATCAGGTACACAGTGTGCTACCTGTACAGCATGTTACCTCTAATGTAAACCAGTACAAATACTGCAAAGAAAAAAAAAAAAAAAAACTGTTCCATACCCTGAAAACTAGCTTTGACTGCTTTGACATCATAACCTTCTATACATGAATTCACTCCCCCCTTCCCCCCCCAACCACCCCCCCCCCACGACCCCCCACCTCCCCAACTCCCATTTAATCTTAAATATGTAAATCCGCAATTTATCAGGAATTACTCAGTGGTGGGGACTGATGTGTGAGTGGGGTGGATTATATTATTCTGGCCTTGTTTCTGATCCTCTTTACCTCTTATTCTTTTCATAGCAGATCAAATACTGAGGAAAAAAATCACTGGGCACGTGTCTCAAGAATGTATTATTTTAAGAGACCATAAAATTGATTTCTGAGAAAGAGAGGGTTCTCCTTCTGACTCACAAAACGTAACCCATTAAAGCACTTCGGGATTATTAACCTGCCACGTTGTTGTGTTTTTTTTTTTTTTTTTCCCAAAGAAGACAAAATAGTTTTGCTTTTTCTTCTGTCTGTGGAAAAAGGGGGTGAGTTTAGACTGGATGTATGGGGGTGTAGGTCTTTGTTGGGGTGGGGTATCTATCTTTGATTAGCGAATGAGGAAGTCCTGCGTCTTTGCAGAGGAACACCGGAAAAAGGGATTTTAAACTGATGAAATTGATCTTATGTAATTCCAAAGGTCAAAGGTCATGAGGCTGCTGTCTGTCTCTGTGCATCTCTTTTAGTGGCTTGGGGTCTCTCTCTCTCTCTCTCTCTCTCTCTCTCTCTCTCTCTCTCAGGGAGACAGCGCAGTTGTACAGAGTGTGTAATGTGATTATGGGGCGGTGGGGGGGTGATGATGAGGGCTGAGTGCTTTTAACATGCCCCCCACCTCTGACGGCCCCTGGGGCAAAAACCTTTCAGCCTCTGTCTCTGTGCTGGCTGCCCCCTCTGTTACTGTGACAGCCAATCCACCCCCCCCCACCACCACACACACACACACACACACACGCGCACACACGCGCACATACACACCCCAATCCCCAGTCCCCTGCCACATTGCCAGTAGCACCTTCTACCTTGACACCTAATTCTACACTCACTCTACTCACTTTACACCATCTTTTCAGTGTACCCTGACACCCAAAATACCACTCAGCCAAGCTGTAATTAGTCATACAAACCTGCGCTTACACAACTAGGATACACAGTAATTTCAATTGTTGACCTATTTTATTTCAATATATTTAATTTCCAAATAACATTCAAAGGACACCCAGGAAACTTGATGAATGTACATATTTTCATAACTTTTGCCCTACCTTTGCAAGGAATGCTCCTGAATGCACCAAATTTTCAAATTGCTCACTGGGTATGGCATCAATATTAAGAATCTCCCCCCCAGTACCACTGCAGTGTCCTGCCCGACACCTGGCCCCACTATCGCTCAGTTGACAGCTACCTTAAAAGAGAAAAATATTCCTGTTTTTATCTGGCTTGGAAGCATTGTTTCGATTTTGTGTCAAGTCTGGACTGAGATCAACATGATTTTTTTTTTTTTTTTTTTTTGAAGATGTTGCATTCCAAGCAAGAGCTGTATTGTATGTTTAATGTCTGAAGCCGCTGTGTTTTTTAGTGCTAATTTGTATGCACCCAGTCACATCTGATATTCTTAATTTGGACCGCAGTTCAATTAAAACGTCTCCCTCTTTGTTTGCCTTCTCCCAGGATGCCCTCTCGAGCTACTAAGTCTCCAGTTGGGTTCGGTTTCCAGATTTCGGCAAGAATAAAAGAGAACACAATGATCTGTCCAACTGGAATTTGCTTCCAAAAAAGGGAGGGGAGAGGGGGACAGTGACAGAGAGCAAGAGAGAGAGAGAGAGAGAGAGAGAGAGAGAGAACAAGAGGAGAAAGAGACAGCATGAAGGACAGATAGAGAGGAGAGGAGACAAGAGGAGTAAAGAAAGACAACATTTAAGAAAAGTTTAATATAACAGATACATTTAAAAATATACTGTACAGGTCCATGCTGTATGTTATCATCATTATTATTTCATAATTATAGGGGTATCTATTAAATGCCTGTATCCATGGTGACTGACTACACATGACGTCAATAAACATATGAGGAATACAAAGATAAAATAATGCTTGAATGAAACAGAAGACAATGGTATTCTAAAACTGTAAAATCAGCAACATGGAGATGTACTGGAATTGCACAATATATTACGGCACAATCTAAAGACCATTAAAAATTCTGTCCAGCCAGCTGTCATCGATGACATCACTGTGCATTGCCTGGAGTCTCTACAAATGGAGTCCTAGATACTTTCTCTACAGCAACGTGTTTAATCCCACACAGAAAGGAATATATACATTAGCAAATGTTATTTTCAAAACATTTATTATCTATGCACAACGCATGAATGTTGTGAAACATCAAAATAGCATGTGTCTTTATTTATTTATAAACATGCATACCATCATATATATTTAATATTTCCAACAGTTAAAATTAATTTCGAGAACATGTATGCAGAGAAAAAAATATTATTTTTCAGGTGTTCCGTACGTAAATTATTCCATCATTTCAAGAAATTCTTCCCTTTAATTCTTTCATTTGATATTTATGTAAAAATTAGACCGACGAATTCTTGTTCCAACAGGTGTTCACCTGCTAGCCACAGCTGCGCAGTGTGATTCATTAAATAGCGCAGGTACGAGGGTTAAACGGGCGGCGTTTTGCAGACGAAGCTTAAAGACTGAAAATGATATTAACCAAAGTCAGTTTCGGATACGTGCACCTCTACATGTATCCATTTATACATGTCTCCTATGGTAATTCATTTTAAAGATGTGCGATATGTTTTGGAGCTATAAAACAGATGTAACCCTTACCA
Organism: Albula goreensis; assembly: GCA_022829145.1. Lineage (NCBI taxonomy): Eukaryota > Metazoa > Chordata > Actinopteri > Albuliformes > Albulidae > Albula > Albula goreensis. The sequence continues at coordinate 7,255,915 of CM040747.1, forward strand.
GACCTTGCGGTAATTGAATTTATCCCCGTTGGTTTCTTGTAACCACAGCGCTCATCTGGCCCATAATGCAATTTAAAAAGAAGGGATCTTATCTTTTCAAGTGTTGCATTTATTGTGCTGAATCAAAGTGCATTTCCCTTAAAACAAAAATACCAGCCGATAAAATTCTCCTGAGGCTATAAAGAACAAGAATATTTTTTTTCCGTTGAACATCCAAGTGAACACACAATGCTTTGTAAAGACGGGGCGTTGGAGAAAGGGACTGGGGGAACAAACAACGCTGAAACGTTTGTTTTTGATGCTTTGCAGAACTCGCTTCAAAGACATAAACTGGGAAACGATTGTCGTCTCATCCTTCCCAGAACACGTTTGCATGCTGGCCGCACTCTTGCGGTAACATACCCTGGGAAAGAACCTGGAAGGCAAAATACAAAATGTGAGTAGGTGTGGTGTATAGGACGGTGCTGGGAATGCAAATATGGAAGAACTTGGAAGTACAACAGAGCGCCATCTGAAATGGAAGTGCTTGTGGGAGAAATTCTCTCACTTTTCTAAAGGTCTGTGTGAGTGTTAGTGAGCTCAAAGCTCTGACGGACTTAAAAAGGTTTTATTGACTTTTTAATGGTCTTAACTGAACTGTTAATTAAAGGGAAGCTTGCGATAAACCCCTCCCCTCCCACCACCAACAGTGCGATTGACATGAGGGATTAAACGTGGTGTTAATTCGACACCATTTCCCTTTATTACCACTAGGTGCCGCTAAATATCTAATACCCACCTGCTTTCTCTTAGGTGAATCACTCCATGTTTCTGCTGAGAATCCTACTGTTTGTATATCTGGTTTAGCAGACTCTTAAACATTTTACAGGTTGTATTATTAACCTCTGCAAAACAAATGAAGTATTTGTTTTAATTTTTATTTGCAATGCTGGTATTAGTTTTTGTTCTCTGTTAATCTTGGGCTTTAATATTCAAATTAATTGTACTTTAAAATGCACACAAACACACACACACACACACACACACACACACACACACACACACACACACACACACACACACACACACACACACACACACACACACACACACACAAAATAACAAGAAAGCAGGCAAAACATTTTCTACACATAGAAAATATGAATGAATAACATTCACAAAATGGTTAAAATGCATCTAGGCAAATGCTTTGACATAATCAAATTCAAAATGAGTTGTGAAATGTGTTGGGAAATGTGAACATTAATTGTTTGTAATGTAAACACATAGGGAAAGCAAGCCCACAGCAACCTTCAGGGGACCTTTGTGCTGATTTCACAGAGGTCTCAGGGCAAAAGTACATGTTGTGAAATGAAACGGGACTCAGAGGGTTTGTTGGACAGGTCCTAAACGTTAAACTCTGAATATTTTTCAGGAGAGACATAAACCAACCATAAATTATTTTTTTTACTGATTTGTGGGTATGATGGAATGGTATTAACTAATAAACAAACTTCAGGATGTTAATTCATGCACATACTCACACTCGCTCTCTCTCATGCACACACACACACACACACACACATACACACACACACACACACACACACACACACACACACACACACACACACACACACACACACACTTGTTTATGCTGTCTCACATACAGACATGCATGCACACTGGCTACCACTGGATTGGTTTATTCATGCTCATTAATATAGATAATATCACTGACACTTATGTGTAATCTATGTATGGATTCAAAAACATCCCTTTTAAGCTTATATCAGTGTTATATACAGGTTTAAATTAGCATCATTATGCTATGATGTTATGATAGATTTAGATTACAAAAGTAACACTGATGTTTCATTACTTATTTCATATAGGAGACTAGAACTCATTTTCAGTGATTTTCAGTGTGTTGTAGGCAGGGACAGAAATGCTGGGAGGAGCACGTTGCTTGACATGTTGTACTACATGGGAAGTGCACCCTGTCTGCCGGCCTCTCTAAAAATACACGGCAGCTCCTCCACAGAAGGAAAAAGAGAAACGGGGACAAAGGGACATTTAAACGGGTTCCCTGGCCGGCATTTGGGCCGGTGTGGGTTCTGCCTCAGCCAATCTCACTTTCTAATGTGGCACTGGCGGTTCTGGAGTTCGGCGTGCCGCCGAAACATCTGGTCCCGGGCTGGAGCAAAGTTCGGCGAGGCTGCTTTTTCGGAAACTCGGGAACATGAGCGCAGAGCGACAGAGAACCCCTGTCCTGGGAGGGAGGGGGGCAGGAGGCGAAGGCGGGTGGGGGTGGGGGTGGGGGTGGGGGGTGGGTGGGTGTTGTTGGGGGGGGTTTGGGGTGAGTAGTCAGGTGGAGTGGGGGGGGGTTGTGGGGGCTCTGCCATTTGCTGGAGCAGCACTTGATCGCCGCACTGATTCGCCCCCGGGTTGCCGTTTGGGCCTGTAGTGTCGTTTGCGGTAATAGGGCGTCGGGGTCCGATCGACGCTCTGGTTCTTCGCTGCTGGCAGAGGCAGGCGGGCGGGCAGGCAGGGCTGGGCTGAGCTCTGGCACGGGAGGAGTGTGGCTTTGCCTGGCTCTCTTTTCTTACTGTTTTTACTCTCCTTCTCTCTGCTTGTTTTCTCTCTCTTCCTCTCACACTTTCCCTCTCTCCATATCATTCTTTCCCTCACCCTTTTAATCCTTTCTCTCTCTCTCTCTTCCCTTCTGTTTGTTTCTCTTCCTAGCACTCTTTTCCCTCTCTCTCATTCTATCTCTGTCCCTCTCTTATACTTTTTTCTCTTCCTGTTTGTCTCCCTTCTGTTCTTTATTTTCCTCTCTCTCTCTCTCCTTCCCATCTCTCTCTCTCTCTCTCTCTCTCTCTCTCTCTCTCCCTTCCCATCTCTCTCTCTCTATCTCTCTCCCCTTGTCCTCCATGTCCCAGCATATATCATTCCTTTGCACTTGGCTGCTCCTGGCACTGTCATCCTAAAATCGCAACCCCCCCCCACCACCCACTCACCCTCCTCTACCCCCAGCTGGTGAGGGGTCCATAAAGTGTAACAGGAAGATGTATTAAAAGTAGTAAATATATACATCTAGCCAGTGAGCTGTGAAAGTTGTGAATTGGTATTTAAAGCTTTGTTGAGACCAGAAAGCACAGATGTTAAAAACAGGTTCAAATGTGGGGACAGATGGCATTTGATTAGGAAGCAGACTGTTCCTATAACACAGAGATGCTGCTTCAGCTTCATCCCGACACAAGGAGCTCTGCCGGGGTGAGGCTGGGCATTCTGGAGGGGGTGAGGTAGAGGGTGTTTTAATTATTATTGCAGTTATCATTACTGTTTTATTTATAATAATTGATCATTAATACCCCCCCCAAGCAAAATTTCTATTATTACTGTTGTTGTCATTTTCTCCCATTGATTGTACTATTACTTGTATGGTTTGACAACACAATGCCTGGTAGTTGTCATTGTCATTCGATACAAGATAATTTTAATTGAATTGAGTGGTCGAGTGAGAGAGAGAGAGAGTCTGTAGGTTGATTTTTTTTTTTTTTTCCTATCCATGAGCCTCCTAGGTCACACAGGAGACGGATGTACCAGGGATGTCGGATGTTGTTGCCGTGCGCTGCTGTTGCCGTGCGGCGCGCTGGTTTCGGAGCGATGCTCAGAGACGGCACTGATCGCCGGATTTAAACAGATGAAGCAGCATCTGCAGCCTCTCATGCCGGCAGGATGGCGGGGGGCGGGGGGCCGGGGGTTATTCCGTACCTTCACAGGGGGGACAAGGTCAGGAGCTGCTCGGTCCTCTCCGCATTTCCATCACGATTAGAACGCGAGCCTCTCTGTCCTGATTGGACGGGCTCAGCCCGGATAGGCCGGCCCAGAGGGGGCCCTCAGACGGGTCCTAGCGGGGTTAGTGGATTCACAATTCACAGGAGCCCCATCGCCATAACGATTACAACATGACAACTTCATCAGCAGCTTTCATTTCACTCTCCGAGACGCGCCGCTGTCTGGAAACACACAACTGGCAGATTAAGCAAGACAATCTGCTTTTCTCACATGCACAACCTCCTCTTTTTACGTGAAACCCTAAAAAACCCCATTCCCATAAAATCGCTGATCATTCAGATATCGCTATTTTATTCAGCCCTTTCACATATTATTATTATTGTTTCCATTTTATTTAATATTGTTATTATCGGCTGCAGTGTCATTATGAAAACAACAGTGAAACGGTGAAAAACACAGAAGCAATATTACGGCAGTGTTATCTCTTTAGTGGTGCGTGGGAGAGGTACAATTTCTATTGTGAATGGGCCAACACAAACACAGCTGTTTTATTGTTGTCCTGTTAAGAAGTGCTTTTCAAAGGCGCAGAGTGATGAAATCAAGGGGGGATATGCGTGGCTCATCGGTAACATTACGGGAACAAGTGACCTCACCAACACTACCCCACCACACTGCACCCCCCCCCCCACCATGCTCACAAGAGAACATGACCTCTTACCAGGTGTGAATGACACCACCACTCCCCCAAAATCAACCATGCACCACGAACATCTTGTCATAGTGTAATTTTTATATATTTCCAGTTCATGATGCTCCAGTTCCGATACCATGTGCTTACTGTCCTCAGAAAGTCTTTGCGTGACCTGGTGACCCAGTTCAACTCTTATGAACAAACTTACTACATACTATTATATAAAATGTATCTCACAAAAATAATACATTGTCTCATATGATTACGTATTTGTACTGTGTATGTGCATGTAACTATATATCAATATGTGAATATATGTGTACAAGTGTGTGTACATATGTCATTATATATTTTTGATATATGTGTACATGGTTTAATATGTGTGTAAGTATGTTTTGCCATTGTTTTTTCCCCTCTTCTAAAAATATATATAATGGTAAAAATGCTTGAGTGTAAGACAGAAGACAAGATCGGTACAAATTCAAAATATAAATTATTTCAACTGCCTCGAAACACAAAGTATTTAAAATGAAAAAAACCTGTTGCTTCAAAACAGCTAATGTAGTCATTATATAAGGGCTTGGCAGAACATACTCAGAGATAAGTGGCAGATGGGTTTTAGCCTTGTGTGTGTTTTCTGTAGCCCCACAAAATAAATCATGACCAGTCTTACCTAACTGATTTATCTTGTTAATGTGGGTTAGAGGTGGTAGTCACTGCTGTGACTGGTGTAGGATTTTATATTTCAGCCAGAAGTGTACCCCTCCTTAGCTTGTTGGTAGATGTAATAATGTTATCTGGCATTTTTCCTCCTTTAAATGTGTGACTTCACACATTTATTGTCTTGTGATCGCTGGACGTAGCAGTGTGTGTATGCATGCATGCATGTCAATGTATGTTTGTCCATGTGATGAGATGAGCTCAGCTAATCCTAGAATGGGTGGAGCTATGATATGCTGCCAATCACAGACTATTAACCTCCATAGCTCAGCACAATGATTGGTCCATAATCAGTAAGTATATGCTAGGTCCGCCCATGCTGGGTCCCATTTATGGAATGGCCTCCCGTCATCTACCCCGCTCAGCACTAATGACACTGAACTGTCTAAATCCAAAAATCATAATACAGATACTTATTCACTTATGTATGCAATTTGCTATTCCATGACACCAGTCACCATGCTGCTAAAATGTTAAAAACTGTGTAAACGGTGAGAAACTGCTGTCATAAACAAGTCTTTACAGATAACTTCAGTTATATTTAAAATCAAACTTCCTAAACAGCCTATATATGTGTGGTGTATTTGCAATTTAGTAGATTCTGTCTCCATAATGGACTACTTCTGTTGTCACAAACGAGTGCTGACAAAACAAACAAAACCAACAAAGCAAGTTTGGAATTTGTATTTATTCTGCACAAGCTTGCATATATACTGCACATACATTCAGTTTAGAGAAGATGGAAGGCACAAGAGGCAATAGAACTACTGTCTTGTAGGTGGTACAAAGCAAAGGTAAAAGTCTGGATAGTATACAAAATGCTTAACACACACAAAATAAAATAATTTCATCTTCCTGGCAAAAAAAAAAAAAGAAATTTTGTTGTAAATTTTCTGTTTTCCACAATTTAGTAGCTGCCGACCTCACCTTGAAACAATATCTTAAATTCCATTGGCTGCTTGCACTTTTTTGTCGCTTGGTAATTGATAAGGGCGTCGTTAATATTGTTGATCCAACCAAATAATACTACAGTACATCCTTGGTAAAAAAAAAAAAAAAAAAAAAAAAGAAGAAAAATTACACAATCAAATAAATTAGGATAAATTATACCAATAAATTATGCAAAAAAAAAAATTGCATGACAGATTGACAACAACAAAAATCCACAATTCAAATCACTATGTATGGGTAATATTTATATATTTATAACTTATTATATACCATTTATAATAAGTTATGATATACTGAATATCCTATTTATATATCTTATTTATGTATAAGAAACCATAACATTGTCAATTGGAATTACTGCACTAGAATCAAAGAATTATCTCATACAAAAGCATAACAATGCTATTTACAACATATTGCTAGATAGTATAAAGGCAGTGCTTGATCACCTTGTGTTAAATATTTACATACACATCAGGGCCTATGGAAAATGGAAAAAATATCATCTTTCAGACTTTCAAGGGACTCCAAGCCTTTTCAAGCATACTGTAAATTGTCTCATCTACAAAGAGTGGCGATCTGCCGCCATATTCCTTTTGATCACGTTTTTTTTTCTCTATTCAAATAAATAGAACAATTTGCCATTTTGTTGTTGGACAACACTACTACCACTACTCAGTGTAGACTGTGTCGCCACTGGTCCAATCCGATAGAGAGAGCGACAGAGCGAGAGAGAGAGAGAGAGAGATGTGATTTAAACTCAATGTTGTTCCAGCCCTTTCAGTACAAAAAAGAGTCATAACTACACTTAACCACCAGCAGGCTTTAGACTAAATTAAATTCATAATAAGTGATGCAAAGGAGTTCCATCAACCAAGAAACACAACGTAAGTGCAATACAGAGCAGGCTGTCCCTTTACTGCACCCGTATCCAGAGTTATGGACTATTCTGAGGTCACGTGCGGCTTTCAGAGCAGTAGGGGTTAATTCCAGTGTCGCTGTGAGTCAGCTGTACATACAGGCCAGTCCTCTGAGACATCGAGAGAGAGAGAGAGAGAGAGAGATGAACTGTTTCCTGCTGCACAGGGGGGAATATAAGTGCCAGTTATGGGGTTCACGATGTCGAACGTCGTCATCAGCCAGGTTCGCAAAACCTTTCTTCCACGAGGACCTCTCGCTTATGTAATCGTTAGGGGCGAGTGCCGAACACAGTTTCCCAGGATACAGGAAACATGTAACACGAATGAAAATTACTGGTGCGGTGTTAGACGGTTCAGTGACTTTGACGGATCGGCTCACGGCGTGCATAGTGGTGTGAGAGCAGCCTGGAGCGTGCCGTCACACTCTTTTAAAAAGTGACCCCTCTTTAATGAACACGCCTCTCTCACCTCCTCTTTTTGACTCTAGTTCTGACTGTAGAGGTTGCTCTGAGGCACAAACGATAGCACACAGCAGTAACGAAATTAAAAAAGAAAACATGTTCCCTTCTTGAAAACATCCAAGCATCACATTTATATTCAACCAGGAACGTGAAACAATATTATTCTGTTTTTTTTTCTTTTTCTGAGTCACATCCATTCAATACAATATAAAATGCAAATAAACCAACTTTTTCACATAACATAAACCGCAAGACCTAAATCTAAAATAGAAAACATGAGCCTAAAGAGAAGGAAAATGTCAATCAATTCACACTGTGAGTCTGTGTGAGTTTATGTGTGTGTATACGCTGTATGTGTGAGACTGCGTGTGTGTGTGTGTGTGTGTGTGTGTGTGATTGTGTGTACACTGTGTGTATTTGAATATTGCTTCTATGCTACTGGTTTTGAGAATAGGAAAATGCTTTTGCACCGGCTACTGTGGGAATAGTCATAGTTTGATTGCTGCTCCATTGACTGCAGAAAGATATTTTACTTATCAGTGGTTTCTAAAAACATCAAACTCATCAAAAAGGTTTTCACCATACATCTGTTTTTTTATGGAAATGTTTTTTTGTTTTAGTGTATTATAAAAAGACAGTATATGCATAGCTGTAATAATTATGTTAAAACATAAAAGAAACCCATCCATGTAGTGTGTTTATTGCAGTAGCAGTAACAATTGTTGGAATTAATAACAGTATAATTGTAAAGGAACTGGAACTCAGTATATTTTAGTTTGAGGGGTAGGAGGGGTTTCTTCACTAAAATGTTTTCTCTTCAGTTTTTTTCTTTTTCTGAGTCACATCCATTCAATAATATAAAATGCAAATAAACCAACTTTTTCACATAACATAAACCGCAAGACCTAAATCTAAAATAGAAAACATGAGCCTAAAGAGAAGGAAAATGTCAATCAATTCACACTGTGAGTCTGTGTGAGTTTATGTGTGTGTATACGCGTGTATGTGTGAGACTGCGTGTGTGTGTGTGTGTGTGTGTGTGTGTGATTGTGTGTACACTGTGTGTATTTGAATATTGCTTCTATGCTACTGGTTTTGAGAATAGGAAAATGCTTTTGCACCGGCTACTGTGGGAATAGTCATAGTTTGATTGCTGCTCCATTGACTGCAGAAAGATATTTTACTTATCAGTGGTTTCTAAAAACATCAAACTCATCAAAAAGGTTTTCACCATACATCTGTTTTTTTATGGAAATGTTTTTTTGTTTTAGTGTATTATAAAAAGACAGTATATGCATAGCTGTAATAATTATGTTAAAACATAAAAGAAACCCATCCATGTAGTGTGTTTATTGCAGTAGCAGTAACAATTGTTGGAATTAATAACAGTATAATTGTAAAGGAACTGGAACTCAGTATATTTTAGTTTGAGGGGTAGGAGGGGTTTCTTCACTAAAATGTTTTCTCTTCAGTTTTTTTCTTTTTCTGAAGGTGTGTTAAACCTTCTGCTGGTGCTGTAATTCTAGGCACAGGCTGTCACCTAATGAGGATTTAAATGAAGAAACAAATTATACTTATACTAATTATATTATCCACTTCACAAATATAGAATCTCAGATGGAAAATTATTCATCTTTTAAATAAAGAATGGCCACCTCCCATCTTTTTCCCATAATCCACTATTCTATACATTGTGCTCTTTAGTGCAGCTTACAGGCCTAACAACACGGCAGACTTAATTCCCTGCGACTCGCAGAGCCGCAGTTTTTCTCAATTAAAATGTCCAAATGTCCACATGTACACAAGGCATTGAGTGTTCACATCTCCTATACCCCTTCCCTCCACCCCCCACCTCACCACTGGGTCCTCACCTTGTCTAAGTCCCTAGAAGATGGGTATTTTTTACCAACTTAATGATAGTGTGTAAACTATAGTGCAGACTACAACTTAAAATAAGCAGCAAAGTTTTGAGCTACTATGATAAAGTACAAGGGCATTTTCATAAACGGAAGGAATGTCTTTCAATTCACACAGGAACCCTGTTTAATTCTACATTTCAGAATATCAATATGGTGACCTGCATATCCAAAACATCCAAAAAAATTTCTTGTGAAGAGCAATAATTAAGTGCTTTTTGTTTCTGTATGTAGTGTTTTTATTTCATATTGCTGTGAGAATTGTTGATCTGATGGTGACCAGACCTTCACGCAATGACATTTGAATATTACCTACAGGAATGAAAAGAAAGCGCCGTTTTCTTTGTTGTTTTATTTTCCTCAGTGCATAGTGAAAACGTCAGTTCGGGATATTGTGCTCACTGTCCAGAGGATGCGGACGCTGCCAACGCTTAGGGCACGGTGACAGGCCTTCTCAGGGCTCCGTGCCGGGCTAATTTACAAGTCAGCAGGTTTTTTAAGGCTTTGTGCTGACAATAATTGCGGTCCTGCATTTCAGTTCATCAGCTGTATTCCAAACGCGGAGCCCGTGCCGCTGTAGGAGAGATCGCATGGCCGCCTCCTGACCTCCAAAGTCAACCCGAGTTTTCAAAAAATAAAAAATAAACTGCAGATCGAAGATGTATCTGCATCGTATCTGTTTGTGTAAATGAAACAAACAACTCGCGGAAGAAGTGCTGAGTTTGGGGTGGACAAGAGCGCTCACTCTAAGTTTAACCCTTCGTGGGGCTGGCGCACTGATTTATCACAGCTGAAATGGGCTGGTCAGAGGTGAACGGTGTAGTCACGGTGCAGTAGGAATAAAGGTTTTGTTAAAAAAGCCAATTAAAAAAATTTTCTTTTCTCCACTCATTGTGAAATCTGTCTTTCTCGACTGAGGAAAATGAAGCCATCAACAACAGTCTTTGACCAACACTAAAAAACAACAAACAAGCAACTGGCTCATTTTTTTGTCAAAGTTGTATAGTGCAGTTTTATATATTTATTATACAATTTCTTTTTTTTTTAGAATTATGCTGTTCAGATAAAAATAAAGGCTTAACATGTCTAAATAGCCATATATTGAATTCTCTGTCATCTTATTTATAGTAGTGTATTGAGCAGGTACTTTACAAACGCTTTCATAAAAACACTGAGGTATACTGCGAAATGTAATTTATGCTAAACTAGGCTAGATTTCGCCAACTTTCATTTATTCTTTTAACAATTTCATATTGTGGAAAGAACTTGAAAATTAGTGTTATAGGCTCAGATTCATTGACCATTTGCTGTTCCTTCATGACCATTTGTACACTATATTCTCTGAGAAGTATTTAGAAACTTCAAATTTCTATTCGATAATGCGAGGCAAATATTATTTTAATGCGTTTTAAGTAAGTGGACGCTGAAATGATGGCTGACTTTAAAGGGGGTTTGTGTATTATGTTTGTGAGTGAGTGTGTGTGTGTACGTGAGTGTGACCATGTCTGTGTGCGAGTGAGAGAGCGAGACCGTGTGGTTTTGAGTGAGAAGGGTCATTCAATGGGAAAGCATTCATTTTGTCTTTTTTTTTTTGTTATGCAAAAAAAAAAAAAAAAACAAAAAAAAAAACTGGCGACCCTCAGTATGCTATGGCCATGTTGCTTAGCTACGGGAAAGGTTGTTCTGTCAAGGAAAAAGCCTAGGAGCTGGCCGGTCTCTCCCTTGAGTACCCGCTATCAGAGTGGACAGAAAACACAGAGCCTGGACGAGCGCCAACCAACCAAACACCAACATTTAGACACAGTTTCCACCATCACCAAACAAACAGCAGTCCATGTCAAACATATTTTTTTCGTGGACAGTTTTTAACCCCTTATTTTTATTTTTTTTTTAAATAATAATTTATTTCTACAGTACGTGGGTTGTTGTGAGAATAAATTCATCATCATGTGTCAATAGCAAGCAGTAATTACACGAATGATAATAAATAATATTAATTTAATCTATACACGCTATGAATGTAATGCCCTATTTGCTGGAAAGAAAGCCACCCTTCCCTCTCCTCCTGTGTCTGATGGTGAAACAGGGCACTCGAGATGAGTGGTTGAAAGAAACGTCAGGTTAACAGTACAGATTGCCAGCTGAGCTGGGGGAACGTGATAATCCCCTTATTGGGGGGGGGGGACTGGGAGAAGAGGAGATTCACACAGTCAAAAAAAACACCCACTGGGTTTCAAAGTCTTTTTTCTTAGAGGGGGAAAATGGGAGAAAAATAAAAAGAGAAGAACACAAAAGAAGGAACAGCTAGATAATTCCAAAACAGCTGCGGACTTCAAATTGGGAATGCTACTTCATACTTCATACATTCAAAAAAAAAAAAAAAAAACAAATTTTTTAAAAAATGAAATAAAGTAGAAATGGAAATGTTTTACTCGTGCAGTAGTTCTTGCAGACAGTTGGGCGATTTGAAAATCTCGGGAACCTCACTGTCCAGCTTGCAGATGACCTTGTATATCGCCTTCTTCCAGGAGGGATCGACGTCTTTGCCGGCGACGATGGCGTTGAAAAACTCCCGTAACGTGATCTGGGCCACCTCCAGGAACCGGTCCGGAACCTGCTGATACACCAGGAGACAGTGACATTAATAAGAGTTTTACCTTTCAGTCCCAAGTCTCCGGTTCTGCGGCCAGGCCTCTGTCACACAGAGGGGCCTTCTTTCCCGAAACACAGACTACTAGGATAAAACCGGACAGACTGTCCCCAAAACACCTGGCCCTCTCGCACAAAACTGTAAATGCAAATTGAGCAGATTAGCCACTTGTCAGCCTTACTCA